>JAEQBH010009661.1:0-107202 GCA_016808115.1 Tetrastigma voinierianum | reverse complement strand
AAGAGATAGAAAATTGGGTATGCATTAAGTATCAAAGCCAAGAACGACGTTACATATATCCCGGGTTCAAAGCCTAAGGTCGACAAAAAACAAGCAGAATTGTACAAGGAGGCTCAAACGTCAGGCGCGGGGTTAGGAGTAGAAGGTGAAGAAGGGGCAGCGGGCCTCAGCCGGGGCGGTTGGCTCTCCAGAGCAATCAGCAGAAAAGGACTCTTCTGCCTCCTCGTAGCTGGGAATATCAAAATTAAGGTCCAAGCCCGGGTAGGCGTTAGCAACCCTCCTTGAAAGTGCCATCTGTAGTCCCATCGAAAAAGGTACTCTGTCCTCAAACCACATCGCCCGTCCCTCCGAATGACTACATTCCCACCAAGGTCCCAGACTCACTCCATTGCTGCTCAATAGAGCCTGCACCGGAAGCTTCAGGATGGCTCATTCAGCAAAGACTGCTTTATTACGCAGCCTATCTCTAGTGCTGGCAGCCTCTTCCCCGATCACCCTGAGCCATCTCCGGGCAGCTTGCAACCCATCCTTGACCAATCACCTCATTCCTGGTAGTCCGTGTTCCCATCCCTAACCTCCCAAGCTCACCTCGACAACTCTGCAGTTCCTCCGGCCTTCTTCTCTACCCCGTCCGCGCTCGCCACAAGTATGCCTCTCAGTTCCGACTTGAGCTTCACAACTTCTCCACATATATTTTGCATCCGAGCTCGCAGCTCAGCCCGCTGAGGGTATAGTCACTTTAGCCAGAGGCTCGCGCCTTGGCACTAATCTCGGCCCAGACTGGCCCTTTTCGCCAAACTCTTCAGATGGGTAGCCGCCTGCCAATACACAACATGAGTCGTACAACCCAAAACCAAGATAAAGGCGTACAACAAAGACACGAACTTACTTGAGGCGAATTTCCCGGAGTGATAGAGCCAAAGCCTTCCTCAATAGGCAGTGGCGGTCCAATTTCAGATTAGGAATCCCAGGATGGATGAGATCGTGCTGAAAGAGGCCCGACAGAGTGCAAGGAACTACATATCCATTAGCTTTCTGGTGCTTCCCTCCTGCCTTCATATCGGCTGAGAGGCCCACTACCGCGCAGAGGACTCCAAATTGAGATAGAAATAAGCTCCAACGGAGGCTTAGCATCCTCTTCTCGAGGAATCTTTGGCCTTTGCAGAAAAGGTAGAGCGAGGTTGCGAACTTGGAGCTCTCGGCACTTCGACTGGAGATGGCAATGCTTGCCCCTGCACTTGGACATGGGCAGAGGGTGATGAAGAAGACGTCCCTGAACCTCGTGGCTTTGACCCCAAAGCCGATGGCTCTTCTCTCAAGGGAGTCCCGAGACTTTGCTTCACACTGAGAAGCTCGACAACGTCTCCACTCGGGTGCCTCAAGCCTCCCTTAGTGGGCTTGACAACGAGGCCTCGTGGGAGAACTTCATAATGTATTTGAGTATACCTTGTATAGAAGGTCAGGAAGACTTCAAACCTGAAGACCTCGGAATGTCCGATCTGATGAGCTCGGAGTAAGCACGGAAGACACGCCAACTTCCGAAGCTCACGCCCCTCGTCTTCGTGGCTAAGATTAGGATAACACCAAGAGCGACACAACCAATGCAAAGTTAGGGGATACCCTATAACTGTGAAGACTAGACCAAACTAAACAAAGCAAAGCTCACGAGACCCTGGAGTAGTCCGGGACACTTAACGCTCAGCGCCGCCTTTCCTGGTCGCGGGATCATAATCCCAACGACGGCCACTGAAAAAAAAGTAGTGTTCCTTCCAATACTGTGGCGACGAGATCCAGATACCACGGAGCGTTGGAACTAGATAAATAAAGCAAAGCCTCATGGCCTTCATCGAAGAGGTCCAGGAGGAGCTATAATGGAACACCCAAGCTCCTTATCCCAAAGATAACCAATGCCCCAACCGTAACACTCTAAATTGAGTTTAAAGTCGAAGGCGCGTATGTTGAAAATGTCGCGAAACCCTTATAGCGGGATGCAAGAGGAAAACGGAGGCCATTCTCAAAGGCCACCTCGAAAAGACACCATCTCGGGCACTGAATGACATAGAGGTCAATACGCCAAGAGACCAACCTGGAACACCAACGAGCCTATCGTCTTTGCAAGACTTCCAAAGAAGTTGGCCCAACCTCGGCTGAATCATTGTCGTGGCGTTCGCACACTGACTTCAGATATTCAGACCCCACAGGGTATTTAATCTCATCAAATTTATCTCGTTTTACCTAAGGGGGAAGGAGGTTCCTCTGGGTATCTTACAACAACCATGATATTGACAGACTTATCACTATTCACGAACTTCAGACTTCCCGCAGAGGTGGTCACCCCCATACGCAAAGTGTAGGAATTCCAATCATGGAATACACAAAGCTGGGAAAAAGGGATAGACAGAACAAAAATCTAACCAAGGTAGCCCAACGCTCTCGCAATACCTCTCAAAAGTCAAAGAAGGAGAAATATGTACCAATCCTAGGAATGTAGTTCAAAGTGGATCAATTCGCTGTGGTATTACAAACACCAAAAGAAGTTCAACATTGATCGACAAGTTTCAAGAAAAAGAAGCCCGAACTCACAGAGAAGGAAAAAGCTTCAATATCGGGGGAAACACAATGCCGACGGCTTCACGATGTTCAAAAGAAACTGGAAGAACTAGAGGAGAAGGCGAAAGTCTAAAAGTCATCATTACCATGATTTGACTCACACAAAGTTCTAATCAAACCAGCCTGAAAGAACCACGGGAACAAGACCCGATCTAAGAACAGATATAGCCCTTGGTTCACTACGCTTAAACCATGGGCCAAAGAACTGATCAATGGTACAAGCAGTTCACCACCCAAGTTCGAGAAGCTGGATTGCGCTATGACAATGTTACGCTCAGTAAGACTGATCCCACCCCGACGCAGTCTCAAACGGAAGCACAACATCCTCCAAGGTCAAGAATTAGTGCCCAAAATATTCACATCCTATAAATCGACCTAATTCCCTCCACCAATATAAGGAATTAATCTGTTAATCGCTTTCTAATTATCCCTTATTAATCCGACGCTGCAGATAAGCAGAAAATCCTCCTGACCACAAGAGAGAGTCCGTATCACAACCAATTTCAAGTCACCCATTATAACACAGCCACCCATCGGTGGAAAGGCACACAAAAGTTCATTCCTCACAATGGATTTTTCTTCCAATGATAGAGCTGACTAAAATTGGAGAGAGTGAATAATATCTCTCACGATCCTTTTAGTTTTGTTTTTGGCAGAGGAGTCCAACGTATAGAGCAAACATAACTCACTCAAATTAATCCAGCACCTCAAAGCCTGTTATTGAAAAACATAATCAGTTTAAATTTCAAGTTTTTTAGGTACATCCATAATTATTCATGATCAAATCTAACTGCAGACAAAACAAACAATGAAGAGATAAAACACATTACATTCAGAACAACCTCAAATATATTAATCGGTTACAACGAAAGTCACAAATAAAAACAATCAATATTTGAAAATTTTATAATATGAAATAATACCCCTAAAAAACACAAAACAAAAATTCTCCAAAAAATAATATACAAATGAAAATTTTCAAAGGAAGGAACTTTAACAAAAAAATAGAAATGTTTTACTAAAAGAAAACAACAAAGCTTTGATAACTAACCTCTTTAACTTTTCCTATGAGAGGATAGTGAGCTAGGGTTTTAAGAAATGACCCACCTTCAAGTAAGTATTTCTTTTCTATAGTTTTGAAGTAATGTGATGTTTAGGAGTAAAATATTTGATATAAAGAAGGGTAAGAAAATGTTTTAATGCTTTTAGAGACACATATTCTATGCAAACTGCTGATTGTTTAAAATTTGGCTTATTTCCTAGATAATGATAATTAATTCATGATCAAAAATGGTGAGACTGTGTTTAAGGTTTGAGTTGAGAGTTATTCTTACTTGAAGAAAACGATTTGGAAATTAGTTTTGTTTTGCAAGACTGCAAGCATTCATTCTCCTTAGTCAAATCGTTGATTGCTTTAATTTGATATATTTGAGAGAACAACAACTGCATTTGAACTGTCTGATTATAATTAGTGGTTTCAAATATATTACACTCATTTAGAATGAAGCAGTTTTGAAATCTGCTCTAGTTTTTGTAAGTTTAGTGTAAGCCTTTGTTCTCCTTATTCAACTGCTGGATTATGTTGAAACTTGATATATTTTATATAAAATTGATCCAATCATAGAACAGTGAAGATCAGAATTTATGACTTGAAGAAGGAGATATTGGAGCAAAATCGTGATAATGATCAAACTATATTTAAATTAGTTTGGAAAAGAGAATAATAATTGAGGGCAAATTATTCAAAGAGTAATAATAATAATAGTAATTTTAAAATAAGAATAAGTAAATTAAAATTACATTATAAGTGCCAATACATTAGATAATTAACGAGTTTTTTCTATTTGCCTTAGGGCATACACCTTTAATTGTTTTAATTGTGGAGTGGTATTTTTCAAGACTCTTTGTTGTTTTGAGGTAAGGAAGATTAATGCATTTTTCCTTATGAAAAACAAAATTATTTTTTCTATTACAAAGATTATGAGTTTATAATTTGTATTTGTTTAAATTTATATGCATGGATCAAATATAAGTTTTAATGAAAATGGATTTGAAAATGTTGATGGTAGACGAAACTTATTGACAAGATCCTCCCATTGACAGAATCGTCGCAATCTTCACTAAAAGACCTCTTTGAATGCTTTAGCTTTGACTGAAAGTTACTTATAGTCAAGCTGCTAAAACCATTGAATGTTTTTTGGAAAACGGGTTATAAAATTTTCACTTTTCTATTAAAATCACACCTTTTAGATTTAACAAAATCCTACACACCAATGCACAAAATAATAAGCCCAAATAAAAAAAATCAATTAGAGAAAAAATGATAATTCCAATATTTCCAAACATCCACTGATGAACTAGCAGTTTAATTCTCCTCATTCCTCATCAAAATATAAGATATGACTAATCCAACATAATTCTCATCTCAATCTTGTTTTTCAAACCATGCATATATATTTACAAAAGATATTTACATATACAAATGTCACATTTTAACTTTTACTACTTTTACTTTACACCTTATCATATATATAATCACAAATACGATTTAGGATTTGTGGATCCTAGAAAGTGTCTTTTCGCCAAGACTGCATTCGAAAATTATTTAAAATTAAAACTCCGTGAGCCAAACGGGCTCACAGTACTATAAGTTCTAAATGCTAAGATTCAGATGTGCATTCTCCTAATATGAAAATCAGATTAAATGGTTGTAAAATTGTTTATGGCAAAACCGAAGCTACAATAAAACCATTTCAAAATCGTTTCAAACTCCGTTGGCGAAAACTATTTCGCCGTTGAAAACCGGTTTCGGAAAAACTATTTTCGCCGTTGGAAAACCGCTTCGCAGGTTAATATCCCAGCGCTATACCGGAAATCACTACCAACCACCGTGGCCCATTTAAATACCCTAGACGTGATGCCACTAATCCTCAACTTCGGGGATCGGCAAGGAACTCCTAAACACTACCCGTCTAATATGGTCTGGTGAACACGGCGGGATCTCTATAAACATAATGGAACCTTGGAACCAACACCTCATTGCCATGTACTAAGTCACAAGACTAACTATCTATACCCAATGTATAAGGAATGCCACTATATAAAATATACGCTAGATCTAACCCCAATCGCGGCCTGCAATATAGTGAGTCATAATATCCCATAACCTTGCCATGCACAATCCGAGATACATCTGACCGGAAACTGAGTTGTGCCATCTAGGGGTTTTGCTAAACCAGGCCAAACTGTTTCTTAAGTACTGAAATCAAAATTTTCTGCTTAGTATAACAAGTGGGAGGTAAAAAAAAAAGTTTTATAAATTACATTATATTTTCAAAGCACTTTACAAACTTGTAATTTAAACACTTTCGCTTTTCAAACATTTTTGAGTACTCACCTTTTCTCGAATTAAATTTTTTCACTTTAGTCAAGCACGTCTAGATTATCGTCAGCATGCTCCACCGCTCATACAATCCATACAAAGTACCTAAAATGCCTCCCGCTCAACGCGCGTTTTAATCATAAAACATACAAAGAGCTTTTAAAGATACTATATCGAAACTGTCACGCCCCGTTTCCCGGTCCGACCCGATTGGCGGATCCGAACCGGTTTCCGGGACGCGAGACCAAATACTGGGACTCTTTACCTGATTTTTTTTTAAAACCATACCGGTACCTCGCAAGGGCCTGGCCATCATATAACATAATCCAAATATCATGTACATATCAAAGACTACCACCTGAGTGGTCCATCAAAATCTAAACATTCTATAATCGAGTCCCATAAATACACAAATATACTTTTATATTTACAAATCGAAAGACGGAACCTACATAGTGTCCCTTACAAGGTAGTCGCCCACCAGATGCTGACGTTTCACGACGCCTTCTCCCGCACCTACACTCCGATTGAACCCGTATATGTTTTTTACGCTTTAAACATTTTTAACAGAACACAAATACATAACAAAGAATGTATCGAATATTCGCATTTACATAATGGAACTATAGAATTACTAGGCTTATACGCACTAATACTTGTCACATTCCCCGATCTCTATACTTACTCGTGAATTACACTTATGGCGTAATTTATCCTTATTCGATCTTATACTCATAAAGACTCATTCCTATCCCAGCTTATACTTATAGCAATCGGATCCTTATACTTATAGCGCACTTGTTCTTATTCGTATCTTATACTTATTCCCGATCTCCCAAAGGACATATACTTGAAATTTCCGTCGCACTGACACCATCTCCGTAGATTATTAGTACTATACTTATGGTATCGTACATAAAACTTATTTCGATCTCCATAGAGTTGTCGTAACCTATGCTTATACAGAGGTACTAAAATTTATTGATATTTAGATCTATATCGATTCCGTAGGAGCTTACGTAACTCATAATTATCCTACGAAGTTTACACTTGTCTCTGGGGTACCCGTAGGCATACAGATTACTGAATTGTACCGACTCATGAACTTAATCTTATACCTAGAGTACTGTGAAGTACTACTGATCAAATATCCGATCTGATACCAACTTGTGTTGGCATCATATCCCAACAAGTCCTATGCGTTAACGTATACCTAGACTTATAAGGAGTACCAGAGGTACTACTTTAGCTTATCCTCGCCTTACTGGGATCTTCTACTTGTACTACGAGTTTATTCCGCATTTCTGATCTTATCCCGGGTATTACGGAGCATATACATGTATTTCGGATTTTATACATGTAATTTAGAACTTGTACATGTATTTCGAATTTTATACATGTATTATCGAGTATATACTGGGCTCATGTAACTTATACTCGGTCTTACTCGAATCCTATACCGGTATTTTGATCTTATACGTGTGTTACAAGTAACTTATACATGTATTTAAGATTCATATTATGTATATTACGTAACTTATATTTATCTTACGTAACTTGCAGTTGTGTACAAAGACTTATTCTTGTCTTACATGTATCTTATACTTTTGTTACAGAATCGATTCTGTATTTCGATCTTATTCTTTTACGAAGGTACCTGTGAGGTACCATAAGCTCCGAATGCATCAGATCATAGCATCGTGATAAAGGTCGGATCGACTTATACAGATACGGACATAGCCTTCAGAGGCCAGATCACAGACTATTATACGGAAGTGACTGAGGTACGATCGGATTTATACTTATATTTTACGTAACTTATACCTATTTTCCGACACGAGAGTACCCGTGGGTACTAATGTAACTTATACTTATTTTATTGATACGAGGAGTACCCTTTAGGTACACTGGACTTATACTGTGTTACCGATACGGAGTATCCGTAGGTACTACTCTGGACTTATACTTATTTGATCTCCTAAGGAGTTACAGTAGTTTCTATACAAAAGTACCAGAGGTACTCATTGCAGATGTTACGTGTACAAAAGTACCAAATGTGCATCAGAAAGAGTCACAGAAAATTCCGTAGGTACTGGGCGTAAATGTTATTGCAGGCCAAAAGTACCCGCAGGTACTAGCAGGTCACAAGAGGTACCCGTAGGTACTGGCTGCAACATATACAGATAAATTTTAGGTTATCTTAACATATACAGAGGTACTGTGAGGTACTTTCATATCTTTACTATATTCATTTCTTATTCATTATTCAGTCTTATCATATAATTGTTGGGATTGTTTAAACCAAGAATACGGAATGAGTAGTGACATTAACACAATAAGTACCAAGGTACAATACAGATCGTAGAGTGCCGTCACTAATCGAGAGCATCATACTAATGTGCCGGGGCACGATTAGAGAGTGTCGTCAGACTGATTAGAGAGTAACTAAGTACTAATGTGTCAAGATCGACGTGAGAGCGCCGTCAAGACAATCGTAGAGTACCCCAAGTACTATACGTGCCGCCTGTTTAACATAGGTGCCATGTCATTCAATAACCGGTCTTAGGAAATTTTACAATTATATGAGTTTAATAACTAATTAATCGATAATAGGGCCTTCACATATTACGTGTTTGGCGACATGTTGTCATTTCAGCCTCATATTTCATATTTCATCTCATATTCATAGCTCATGCCTATTCCATACGGCATTTCATATACTGCATGATATGATGCCTATCCACACATCATTCATGTATTCTAGTCCCTATGAATCTATTTTTATTAGAATTGAATCAATCCAATCGATCATCCAAACTTCGCTATGGCATTTTCATGCCAACTAGTCGGTTTACCGATTTTACCGTAGGATAGGTTGAATTATTAATTTTTCCAAAGGCCTTGTTTCATATTTGACACTGGTTCTTTGTGTCTTTAAAGCTAAGGTGCTAAGGGTTCATTTCCAATTGAAATCACCCAAATCTGAGACCTAACTCAACTTACGTTCGAATCAATTAGAATCCTCTATGATCAACCGAGATGCGTAAGATGGCTTGCACATACCTCCACTTCAGTGAATTTTTCGCTATCTAGAGCCTAATTCTGGAGATACTTATTAAATATGGTTTGTTCTCCTTGAAGTCTATTTTAAGTGGCCACTTGAATCACTCAAATCATAAGAAATGAGGAAGTTATACAAATACAAAACCGGGTCGAACAGAAACTGAACAGTCAGACCCAGACAAGTCTTAACATGTACCAGTACAAGTCGGGCCAAAATGACCAGAATCAAATTGTAAATCTCCGGCACAAGCTCAACTTGCACCCCGCACACCACCTCGAAATTGCCCGTAATGTGTGTTTTTCACCTATTTTTCCATGTTTTGATATCCAATCAACTCTACACTTCAAACACACATCAAACCATTTCACTCTCTTTGGAATCTCTTTCTATTCAATTCATCTTTCATTTCTATTCTCTTTCAAAATCTTTCCATGAATTTCTCCCAAAATCATTCCAACATGGGTTATGATCCATCCTCAAACCAACCATGATGATTAGTTAGGGTTTATTCTAAACCATAACTTAATTGCTTTCAAATTAACCATGAATCCAACCCAAAAGGGAGGATTCCATACTTACCTTGTTCCATATGGGGTTTTACCAACCCTAAATTCAAGAGATCCAAGGTTAGAATGAATTCTAACAAGACCCTTGCTTTTGGAGACAAACTATTAACCAAACCAAGCCTTAGAATTCCATAAATCTATACTTAAGTTCAGTTTCCATACAAAAATCCAAAGTTCCATACCTTGGCTTTGCTTGATCTTGACTCCTCCTTCTTCCTCTTCTCTTCCTCTCTTCTCCTTCTCTTTCTTCTCCACGTTTTTTCTCCCACAAATGAGACCAATTTGGTCTTTAAATTAGATTTTGTTAAGGGCCTTGTTTGGTTCCTTTTAAAAACTCCATTTTTGGGTTAAGTTTGCTTATTTGCTTTTTTGCCTTCTCATCTTCTAGGAATTACACAACAATTCCTATTATTTTTCGCCCATAGTCTTTCTTAATTATAACTTTAAGCCCATTTTTGACAATTTACATATTTGTCCTTAAGTTTTGTAACTTTTCGGTCTCTGCTTCGCTTCGCATTTAACTCACGAAACAAATAAATTACGCTTACAAATACCCTAAACACGCCAAAAAACGACTAAGTGTATTTCAAATGCATTAAACGAACTTCGATTTTAACAAAACTTTACGTGCTAGTCAAGACCCGATAAGCCACATCGATAATATGAGGTGAAATTGGACTCAAAATGCCCCTACACATGAATTTCCCCATCAAACTATCCGTTTTAGCAACTTTAAACGACCCTATGCTATTCGATGTATTAGACCACACGCCACATACAACCAAGCAATTACACATTACTTTTGCGGTTACAATTAAATTTTTTCAGAATTATGTGGGCACCAAATGCTATCGACAGCATATGGTTAGATTCTGTGATCAAGGGACTTTCCATAAGGTCTAAAACACCCAAAATATTTTTGAAATAATATGTTCCTGGACTGTCTCGAATAAAATCCTAAAATTTCAACCCCGAATCGGGTCTCGAAAAATAGTCCCAAATTCGGTACCGAATCGTCCGAACACAGTTTCGAAAATTCCTAAAAATTCCTAAACTCAATCCAAAAATTTTGAAACTGAAGTTTACGACCTTTCACAGCCTCTAAGAAAATTTTAAGCCATTACATAGCATTTAGACTCGAAATAACACAAGTAGGAAAATTTCCTACCTTTTAAAGTTTGACAAACAAGCAAGATATTTGGGTACCTACGCGTACTCTCATGTGGTCTAACTTTACCTTCGCTCACCTAAAGTCTACAAATCGATTTTTATAACATGAGAAATAGTTTAAAAAAAAAAAAAAAAGAAAAAAATTAAATTAACAAAATCTCCCTATCTCTCTCCTCACGCCCTTCCGTCCGTCTGACCGTCCCTTTTGATTTTATCCTTTTTTTTAATCATTTTTTTAATTATTATTATTATTTGGATAAATGATTTCTATTGCTCATCTTCGATCCGTTTCTTTCCCAAAAATTTATTTATTTTCGCCATTTGACAAATGAACTTAGATCAAGCCATTTTCGATTCGACATTTTGTAAAAATCTCGTCCCCGAAGTCACTAGCACCCTATCACCTGCAAATTGCAAAATATTCCGAATCTGCTCCTTGCATTCAACGAAATTTTCTCGGTCACTAGATTTCGCGAGATCGAATTTAAATTCTACGCAACCCAAGCCATCATATGAGATCTAGAGAATTTTCTAGGCTTCCCTGAACCATTAAGTGGTAATTTATTATTATTATTATCCTTTTGAAAATTCCATAATTGGAATTTTACCTTCTTCTTCACTTTCCTTAATTGAAAAGTGCCACATTTCTTTGAAAACTTTATAATTTCACCCTTAAAACAAACTTTCAAAAAATTTTTATTACGACACTAAAATACTCATGAAGTTCTTTCACACATAATGGCTACACATACCGCATAATCTCTCGGGATGGGGCTACACTAATGGAGATATATTTGTATTTTATGAATTTAAAAAATGAAGAGAATATTTGACTTTGGTTTATACTGGCCAATGAGTATAAACTTGACAAATACAGATCCATGTCAATGGATATAAACTTGAAAATATGACCCATGTCAACAGATAAACTCGACAAATACCGACCACCGGGCCAACGGGTATAAACTTGACAAACACTATCCCTGCCAATGGGTATAAACTCGATAAATATATTCCATCAATGAGTATAACTTGACAAATCCGACCCTAGTCAATGGGTTATAGTAGTTGACAAATGACCCTATTAATCGGTTAGAATAGCTGACATATTTGAAATAAATATGCTTTGATAACCAAGAGTGTAAGTGTTTTGAATGACCTCACAAAGGATTAGAAGGAATACATTTTATTTGAAACAAATCTTGTGAGAACCATTAGTATATGTGTTTTAAAATATTTATGGATTTGATTATGATATGGGATTGTTTGGAGAAATAGAAATATGATTAATATCAGTTTGAAATATATTTATACATATTATTTATTTGTACTCAAGTATTTTATGTGATTTGTGAGGAAAAGAAAAATATGTTATATCTCAAATTTTGTGAATTTAAAATATTTGATCCATGAAAATGTATTAACATTCCTTATTGGGCTTTTAGCTCACTCTTTATTGTTAATCATTTTTAGGTGCCCTAAACCTGACAATGGTGATTTGTGTGGCAGTATGTGGACGGGAAGGAGAATTATTCTTTGAGTTGGTATTTGTTGAAAGATTTAGGATTGTTGACTAGTTTAATGCTTTAAATTAATATTTGCAATTTTCATTGGAAGGATTTTATGTTGTTAGAATGTTACATTTTACGATTATTAATTTTGAAAAATTTTATCATGTTGGAGGATGTTGGTTCAATGACATTTTGTTATACTTTGAAAGGTTTTATGCATTTGGGAGATTTTGATTTTATGAAATTAGTTTAATTATTTTTGTGAGCATATTTAGGACAAACTAGATTCATAAATAGAAATTTTGAAAGTGTGGTTTAAAGGTGGGATTTTAGAGCCCTATATATAGGCCTGTCAAAATTCAACACGACACGATTAACCGACACGATTAACCGCTGATTAAACGGGTTTGGGTGAGACCTAAACGGGTTCGGGTGATAAACGGGTCAACCCGTTTAACACATTTAATAAACGGGTCGTGTTCGGGTGAGACATGCTAACCCGTTTATAACCCGTTTACCCGTTTAACATCAAGCTCCTACTACACCGCTTTACCAATGGTCGCAGGGGGGAAAGACACTTGACTGGGGAAGATGGGAGAAGGGGTATCCTTCTCTCCTCGAAATGGGGTTTCGTCACGCACATGGTGGTTTCCAACCTGCCTGACATCAAATCCAGAAGGGGACCTTCAGTCTCCTAGTAGGGCCCAACGGCTTTACGGGGGCTTGTCCACGTCGCATCTCCAAAACGGGTTTCCTTTATTTGCTCCAGTGCGAATGCGCATGTTGGGCGCTCTCCGAAAAATGCGGTGGCCATCACTGTGTAGTTACCGGGCCAGCAGAGGCCAAAATCGCCGCTAGCCGACATGGTGCCGTAGCTACAAATTACTGCTTCGAGGCCGTAGTGCATTACGCCGACTCCGGGTTTCTACTCGCTCAGGGTTTCGATTCTATCAAGTTTACCAGCAACAGGCGCCGGAAACCATGCCTCCCGGGCGGTTCTTCAGCGGCTCGCGCCCAACGCTCGAGAAGTGCGTATCCGGGCTTCCGCTAACTATGTCAACCGGATCAGTCCAACAACGGCAAAGAAATAGCCGACAACATAGGCAATGGCCTTCAAGAGCTGCTGGTTTTCCACGCTCGCGGTACCGGTCCCGCTTCCTGGCCATCGAATCGATCGCCGCTTCGCTGGGAATGAGGTAAAATCGACTCGTCCGCGAGCCAAGATCGCGATCTACTATCACTCTTAATGACGATGTCGGTGCCATTTCTTATGCTGATCCCGTCAACGATCAGAAATAAACAGGTTAAACGGGTGGTTTACCGTGTTAAATGGGTCAACGTGTAAACAGTAAACGGGTCAAAATGAGTGGTTTATCGTGTTAACCCAATTCGATCCAATCCAACCCGCTTAAAATTAGACGTGTTAAACGAAGTCGCGGTCGCGTTACCCGCTTATTAAACGGTTCAGGTTCGTGTTTCGATTTATCTGCTTATTAAACGTGTCGTGGTAATGGGTTACATGAGTTTCAATTGTCACCCTTGCAATTGTGAATCAAGTAACCTAACCCAACACGTTGACAATCTCTACCTATATATGAATGAACAAGAATGTCCTTGGTTCTGAGTTAGGTGTTATGAAATGGCACGGTTAATACTGATACGGGTCCCCATGCACTTCGTATCGTGATGGGTCTGGGTTAAATCGAGTGACGATTCGACACCCCAAACCTGGTGGTCCGCTGACAAACTGCTAACCCACGGAGAATTTGTGGATGCTCAAAACCCGACACCACTCCATTGAGTCCCCTTTTCCCAGGACCTAGGATTTAACGAAAATGGGGCAGAGTCTCCTTTGTACGAGGAACTATACCCAAAATACAACCTGTGCAATTTCATGGCAACTTGTCCCAATAATATACAACGACCACACCGGGTCCACATACGAGTAAAAATGGCCACATAGGGCCCATTTATCCATATAAATACAATCTATATCGCCGAAGCTACCAAGAGTTATTACATCACTCTTAATACAAAACATTATATTAAAGCTAACATGTTCTAATATAATATACAAAACATGAATCAAGGCCAATCCACTCGCTCTTATATCCCGACTTCTATGAAGACCAGCTCGCCTCGCACATGTCCTCGCACTTAAAAGGGGGTCTCAACACGGGGAGAGCTAATGCCCGCAGAGATAAGTCCTACAAGGGCTATTCCCCACCTAAATGCACATGAATGGTCAAACAACCAAGCACACACCAACCTAAGACATGCAATCCTAGCACAGAATCCTACTTATCATGAATAAGACGTGACTCATCATGCCCCATGTATCAAGTCCTCACTGACTCCTCTCACACATGATAGAACCCCATGAGTGATAAAAACCTTTATTTTTCTGGATCACATCCAATGATCATTTTATAAAGTCATTTTCATTTCTTTTTCAAATCCAAAGGCTTTTTGGATGATCCATCATAAAATCATTTATTTCATAAAACAAAAGCTTTTTGTTTTATAAACCCATACCCACTGGTTTTATCCTCCAGTGCCACTTGATGTAGTCAAGTGTCGTGTGTATATGCATTTGTGGGCCACGGTTTTGGGGTCTCACCTCCGGACACCGCAGGCCGACCGACATTTTCTCTGTTCTTTCACCGACGGGGGTCACGTCTAACCACAAAGTTCCAGGTTTTTCACTTGAGGGGGGTGTCTATCCCTACTTAAACAACACACGGCATTACTTCTGATGTTATGCAACCAGAGATTTAATGGGCTTTGTGCCATTTAACGATCTCACCATCGACACTAAACACAATGTTGATTGTCAACCATGCAAACCGTGGATCTCCATTAGACTTCGTCCAAAGTACGAGTCCACAACCCATTCACCAAGGATGGTGAATGACAACGACTATGCACTCACACCCATACCATGCGATGTCCCCGTGCACCAGTGCAATGCAATTGTGCCATTGCACTCTAAGTCATGCCCAATGTATAAAGACCTCTACATGGACACCCTATACCGTACACTACACTCGTGTACCATGGACACTCATGTCTAATGCACACAAAATTCCATACATTCATTAAACGTTAATATACATGCAGTCATACTAACATTTATCACATTCATGTCAACACATCAAACAAGCATGCATCAACATCATTCCGAGACACTGTGATGTGCAATGTCATAATTCAAATCCCTAGGCTACATCATACGCATAATGCCCAATAAACTAGCCTACAACATGCTATAACAGCCATGTCCACACAAAAACACATCACAAACCCAATATGTTAGAGCACATATATTGACATCCAAGCGTGACACCTCTTAACCAAGAAATGCCATTTCAATCAATCACACAAACACATGTTAAAATTTGATCAAGTCACTACCTAGGCAAGTAATGACACACCTCATTTACTAGGCTAATTCATGGCATATCATGCACCTAAGATAGCTTACAACCTGCCATGTAATGGCCACTTCAACACACAACTCCTCACATCCACACAACCAACAATTAGCACACTTGTTGTAACAATCAATTTTTCAACAAGTATGTGAGCAAAAATTGCCATTGAAAAGCATATGGTCAGATTCTAGACTCCAAGATCTTTCCATAGAGTCCAAGAACACCCTAAACTCCGAGCTCTACCAGAAAGTTATGACCGCTCAAGTCGGAGTATTCTGTATGAACAAAGGATCGACGCATCGAAACTAGTGGTTCAACACGCTTTCGTCATTTTCGACCAAATATAGAGAGTTCAAATTTTATCAAGCTATATATGGATGGATTCTAGATTCAAAAGGATTTAGCAGAGTCAAAGAACACCCAAAACGAAGCTCGACGAAAGTTATAGCCATTCGGGTCGAGACCTCAGATGAATACATCGACGCATTAATTACATAAACCACTTAATTGCGTTCCTGAGGCACCTTTAGAGCTCCCATACATACTATATTCCTACCCAAACTCGTCTTGGAAACAACTCTTTCACCAGACAACAAGCCCGTCCCAATTGGGACCACAAATTGGCCATAAAACATGGCACAAACCATCCCTAACCCAGCCCAAAATCGCCTTCAAAGCTACCCAAAAAATCGACATCATAGCTCAAAACTTAAAAATCAGTTTTTAAGGCTCGAACACAACCAACAGTCTCTAGGGCTCAACCAAGACCAAAATAGTATTTATATAAGAAATAAACCCGAGTAGGAAGGTTCCCTACCTCTTGGAGCAAAGATGAAACTTTTTGGAGTCTCGAAGACCGGAGACCCACGACCTTCCCGAACTTCCGCTCGAATCTTCGACGAAAATTCTTGATTTCGGTGTCCACGCGTTGCCCTCGATGAGTACTCCAAATTTAAGTCTTAGCCCAACGGAAACCGAGCCGCCAATCACCGTAAATCTTAGAGAGAAGGTAGAGTTTCTCTCACTAAATTTCTTCTCCAAACACGAAATCTTCGATGAAATTGCGTGTTGTGGGTACCCACGCGTAGCCCTAGTCGAGTAGATGAACTTTAAATCTTGGCTCAACGGATTCCGACCACCCGATCTCCATAGATCGTAGAGAGAAGGAGGAGATTCTCTCTTTTCTCTCTCTAACTCAACCCACTGTTGGTTCCAACCCCAAAAATGAGCTTTTCTTCCTTTTGTTCTAACTTAAATTAAGTTAAGTGTGTAGCCCTCATGGAGCCACGTGTCACGTGATCCTTGGTCGGATCCGTTCCTACCCTAAAACAATTTATTTTCGGTTCCGATTCAAGTCCAATTTATTTTAAATGAACTTAACTTAAGTTATTTCTTAACTCTCGAGATTCTCATAAAAATCTTGTCCCTGGGAGTCACTAGATGCCAGTTACCTTGAAAATCGTGAAAAATCCGATTGTCTCGGAATTTAACGAAAATTTTCTAGGTAACTAGATTTCGTAAGACGAATCCAACCCAAGGTAGGGTCCGGTTTCATCATCCAAGCCTCAGGGAATTCTAGGCTCTAGCCATTTCCTGAATTTATACTTAATTTTTTTATACTTTTAGAAAAATATAAATTTTCCGGGTTTGCAGATTTATAATTAATTGTTATTATTATTATCTTTGTATACACAATAAGTTTCATTTATAAATTAGTTTCATATCTTCCTATTGTTCTTTCTCGATGTCTTGAAATGACAGGTCCTATGCCTCTAAGGAAACCAAGCTTTCTCAAGTAGTGAGTGAGGCATCAAGGGATAATGCACCTTCTAGAACTGCTGAAAATCTGAATATCCATCCTAGGGTCACTGAACAAGTGGAGGCACCTCCTCAAACAGTTGAAGGAATATCTCAACTGCTAAGTAATTAGGAGAGATTGACTGAGATTCAGACTCGTGCTGCGGAAATTCAAGCTCAAGCCGTTGAAACACAGGCTTAGGTTGCTAGGAGTCAAACACAAGGCCAGTAATCTATGACTAGTGGGAGCACCTTTGAGCAGTTTAAGAAGTTGAATCCTTCTACTTTCAAAGGAGAGTCTGATCCAATAGGGGCGGAATCATGGGTTCTTGATCTTGAAAGGTACTTTGAGGTGTTGAACTGCTTTGAGACACAAAAAGTTGTGTTTGTTACCTTTATGCTTGGTGGTGAGGCGAAATGTTGGTGGAGGATGGAAAAGAGACTTTTGGAGAGTCAGGAACCATTAAAATGGGAAAAATTTAAGGATGTCTTCTTCAAGAAATACTTTTTAAGGAGTATGCGCCGCCAAAAGGAATCTGAGTTCATACAGTTAAGACATGACAATATAACAATTGTGGAGTATGAGTGTTGCGCCCCTAGACCCAACTGCTGGACCGGACCCGGGGACGCGGACCACTAAATCCGTTTATTTGTAAAACGCATTTCATATACTTATTTTCGATGAGATATTTAATATCCATTTAAATCATATTTATGTATGTATGAAAATATGATCTCATTACTAATACACATTATATATAAAAATATACATCAATTATGGTAGAGAGCTCATAATTTTCACCCTATTTATACAAGATGACATTTTTTTACCCTTTTTAAGTCATTTACAAAACATTGTAGTTCCGTCTCAAACGTAAGTCAAAATATACTCTTCCATGAAGATTTATACTCACTCGATACCGCTATAGGATAAAACAATGTTTAGAATTTTCATATAGTGGTTCTGCAAATTTCTATCCTCATTTCAATCAAACACAAAATATGTATATTTTCGAAAACAACATTTTGACACATTTTTAATAGTCAATGAAATAAACAATATATATGTTAATTTTTCATTCAAAACTTAAATTATGTATTTCACACATTTACTTATAATTTTTCCCTTAAACGACTTAATCATGACTGCATATATAAATCTTAATCACTAACACTGGCCCCGTTGGCTATAGTCGTAAAAAAATATTTAATAACACAAAGATAGCCTCGCTGGCCGGCGGATCGGTTATTTACAAATTCATTTTGTGAACACTACTGATATCAGCCCCGTTGGGCAGACATGCCACTATAAATCATTTCGCTTGCAGATACATTATCAATTTATTGTATACCAATCTATCCTTAACTCGAATATGATGAACAACATTCTCTTATGGGTATTAATACTCAATCATAGAATTACAATATCAGAGTATACATATATACCCTAATAAACACATTTGACGCCATGCGCTTTTCATGGCAATCAATTTGAACAATTTCAATCACTTAAGACAAATTTGCTTATGGTTAAAAAACAGCGCACACATGCGCCCCATGTAAATCTTTCTGCTTGTCGATGTAACCAACACAAAGCCAAGAATAAGAAAAAATAAATGAGAAAACAAACCAAAAGCATATCAGCTTCCTGACTCCTATCCTGAATCTCGATCTGCTAGGCTTCTCATCACCAACCCCTAGTCCATCATTAAATGGAGAAAATATCACGTGGCATGCTAGTGTTTTTGGTTGGGCTACATTTCACCCAATACACCTTCATACTTGTGGTAAATTTTTTGGGAACAAATGAACATATTTATCCAACTTCTTTCAATTCCATTGTTCCTCTATAAATATATATCTCGTAAATTGAATCGCTCCAATTCAAGCACCAAATCACATATAGTTCAAACAAGATCAATCTGTTTCAAAAACAAACTAATTTTCCTATAAACAGAGCTCCCCTAGATGTACTTCAAAAGAATAGTCCAATTTGAATACACTTATTTCAAGGAAATTTGTTTTTCTAGTCTAGTTTACTCAAAAATTTGAATAATCTCAATTTAGATGAGTGAAACTCATCTTATGACCTAAATAATAAAAACTCACTCAAACTGTAACTACACTACTCGAAAAACAGAGCTTCACTTTAATATTTCGGGTCTAATGGGGTCCAAATTTTAAATACACTTGGCTTCAAGGAAATTTGTTACCCTAGAAATTTAGTTTACCCAAAAATTTGAATAACTCAATTTGGATGAGTAATGGACAAGTTATGGCCAAAACAAAATATGGGTTTTGGAAAATTTTGATAGCATCTCCCATAAAACCCCAACATTTCCTTTATACAAAAATTCATTAAAACCAATCATAATCAAAGAAAAAAGGCTTCTTGAACTCTAACTCAAACATATATATACAAAAGTAGGGTTTTACCAAACCCAAACACAATCAAAGAGGGACTTAGGAGGGTTCCTACCTCGATTTTGATCTTTTCTAGCTTTCTTTCCTTCTTTCTTCCTTTCTCGATCACATAGAACCTTGAACAAAATGGAGTAAATCAAACCAAATTTGGCTTCATCCCACAATCAATTTGTAGCCCTAAGCTCTCTTCCAAAACCAAAATGTGTTCTTCCCTTACAAGACACAAGATTTATCTTATATCATTTTCATGTACAAGGCCAGTGTTATTAGGCATTTTTGACTTAATTTCCCATTTTTGCATTAAAGCCCATCATTTCTATTTCATTTGCACAACAACTTATCACATTTCTACTTTGGCATATACTCTTCTTTATTTATGACCTTTGGATCCTCATTTTGACATTTTACCAATTTAACTCGACTCTCAGACACTCGGTTTTATTTTTAACTTGTGTTATACCCTAAACATATCATTAAACCAATTAGGCTAATTTGGGGTGCAATAATCTACTATGTGAATTCTCACTTTAAAACCTCTATTTTTATAACTAAAACGACAAAATATCGAATAGATAAATAAAAATTATAATAGCGTAAAGTTTGTTATAAAGTTTAATAATAAAACGAAAAGGCTATTCGGGGATGTTACAATGAGATTAAGTCTACCCGCTGTCTCGCTTCCTCCTCACACCTTATATTTACCGAGTAGCACGTAAGCCTTTCGCTTTCAAGACGGCTCGAGTCCATTTTTGGCTGGTAAGCTCTCCTTCATGTTGGAACCTATTCGTAGGTGGTAGAGCGCCCTCCTAGTTGGAGAGGAAGTGCCAAAGAACTCCAAAAGTATAGGAGCAAATACAAGAGAGTGGGTAGAAATAATTATCCTCAGTTGTTCAAACACGTAAAAGGCAAAAGTACTTCACGAAAGATAAGGGTGTCGACCAATTAAGAAATAGGAAAGACAAAGTCATTCCTAGTAAGTGTGGCAAGAAACATGGTGGTATCAGAAGCAAAGAGATCGGGTGCATGCTTTAACTCCAGAATGAGGTCATTGTGTTCGTGATTGTCCACAAATAAAGAATTCTCAAGCACAAAAACCAAATGGAGGAAAGCCTAAGCCAAGGACTTAAGGGAGAGTGTTTGCCTTGATAAACAAAGATGCTCAAGCCTCACTAGAGGTTGTCACAGGTATTATTCAGTTTCATTCCCAACCAATTAGAGTGCTTATTAATCCAGGAGCTACCCATTCTTTTATTTCTGCTTCTCTTGTTGATTTGTTGGGCTTATCTACTAGCTTTCTGCTACACTTGATATGCTTGTCTCTACACCAATTAGAAACTTTGGCCAATAGGTTACACACAACATTGTGATCGGGGGTAGAGAACCATATGTGACTGATATTGTTTGAAATTACATGATTTTTGAGATTATATCAGGGTATGATCAAGTCAAGTAACTCACCATGCCTTAGTTGATTTATTTTGCTAAGGTTACCTTCATATTCCTAGACAATCCCTAATTTTCTTTTAAGGGAGTTCGCGATACCCTATTTAATTGATTTCAGTAATGAAGGCCTCAACTCTACCAAGAAAGGTTGTGAGGATATTCATTATATTGTGGGAGATGATAAGGATGTGAAGTTGGAAGATATTCATATAGTAAGAGATTTTCCCGATGTATTTCCTGAAGAATTACCTGGACTACCACCAAAATGTAGTTGAATTCACCATCGTAGTGCTAGTGTCGAATGACCTTATCTCAAAAGCACCTTACTATCATCCCTTTAGAGCTCAAGGAGCTAAAAAACATAATTGCAAGAAATGTTTGATAAAGGTTTCAAGAAAATCTAGTCTATCACTGGGAGCCCCAAAGGGCTTGTTAAGAAGAAGGATGATCAGATTATGTAACACTACGGAGTTAAATAAGGTGATGCTTAAGAACAAATACCCACGCCTGTGATTGATGACATGTTTGATCACATAAGAGTCTTAGGTTTTTTCTAAGATAGACCTTAGATCGCATATCAGCTTTGCGGCTGGACATGAAGATGTATTAAAGATTGCTTTTTTATCAGATATGGGCATTATGTTATTAGTGATGCCATTTGTTTGAATAATGCCCTTGCAAATTTTTATGGAATTAATGAATAGGGTTTTTAAACCTTATTCAGACAATTTGTCGGGTCTTCATAGATGACATTCTAGTGCATTCAAAGAATAAAGAAGAACATGATAAGCACTTACATTTTATTCTTCAAACTTATGGAGCACCAACTTTTGCTAAGCTTAATAATGGTTTAGTTGATCAAATTTCTTTTCTTGGCCATGTAGTTTCCAATAATGGAATTTCAGTAGACCCAAGCAAAGTAGAAGCAATGTTGAGTTGGAAGAGGCCTACTACAGTGTAAGAGATTAGAAGCTTTTTAGGTATGGCTGGATATTATAAACGCTTCACTGAAGGGTTTTCCAAAATTTCCCTACCGCTTACTAGACTCACACAAGAGAATGCCAAGTTTGAGTGGAGCAAGGAGTGTCAAAGTAGTTTTGAGGAATTGAAGAAGAAGTTGGTAGCAGCTCCAATGTTGACTATCCCGTCTAGTTCGAGAGGATTTTTCGTTTATAGTGATGCATCACATCAAGGTTTGGGTTATGTATTCGCGCAACATGAAAGTGTCAAGATATGCCTCTAGGCAATTGAAACCATATGAGAAAAATTACCCCACTCATAACTTAGAGCTGGCAACTGTGGTTTTTGCTCTTAGGATTTGTAGACATTACTTGTATGGTGAGACATGTGAGATTTATACAGACCACAAAAGTTTGAAATATTTATTCTCCCAAAAGGAGCAAATATGACAGAGAAGATGACGAACTCCTTAAAGACTATGATTTGTAGAATTTTATACTATCTTGGTAAGACAAATGTAGTTGCTGATGCCTTGAGCAAAAAGTTCATATGGATCTCTGTCAACTTTGAGGATCAAAGAAGACTCAGCTTGTTTTATGTTTTAAAGGCCCTACAGCTCAATTTCAGCTTTGGAACCTAGAATTTTGTTATTAATTTACAAGCTCAAATCCGTACTTAATTTGGGGAGAATTAAATCTTATAAAAGGATGATCCAGAGTTAGTATCCATCAAGGATAAGGTGAGAAAGGGGGTCAATTTCGATTTTAGGTTGATGACATGATATTTTGAAGTTCATGATAGAATGTGGTATTCTCATGTTGGGGGATTGAGAGAGAACTCTAGAAGAATTCCATAACTCTAGATTTACACCATCCCGAGGAATCCAAGATGATAAGTGATAGAAACAATTGTACTGGGCGCCTCGATTCAAATGTGATAATGCAGGGATGAGATAACATGTTAGTTTGTCAAGTGAAAGTTGAACATCAACGACTGGGAAACTACAACCCTTTGTATTCCTAATGAAAGTGGGGAGAATATTACCATGATTTTGGCTTCCTAAGGTCAATAAACTGGAGGTAATGATGCAGTGTGGGTGATTGTTGATAGATTGACAAAGTCAACTCACTTCTTACCAATCCGAACTTCCTTTACATTGGATAAATTAGCCTCCTTATATGTTAAAGAGATTGTTAGACTACATGGAAATTCCAGATCCATTGTTTCGCATAGGGACACCCCGCTTACTTCCAAGTTTTGAAGAGCTCAAATGCCTCGGTACCAACTAAACTTTAGTACCGTTGCTACCTTACGCATTGCATGGCTCTCGCGAAAAGTAATTCGATTTTGGAGGATATGTTGAGAGCATGTATATTGGATTTTGAGGTATTGGAAGATCATGCCCTTGGTGGAATTTCTTTCTATAATAATAACTTTCTTCAAACAAGTATCATACACCATATGAGGCTCTTTATGGCAGGAAATGTAAATCCCCAATTTGTTGGGATGATGTGGGTGAGAGGAAACTTTTGGGTTCAGATTTGGTTCAAGTAACTATAGAAAAGATTCGACTCATAGGAAAGGTTGAAAACAGCACAAAGTCGACAAAAAAGCTATGCAGACAACAAGAGGCGAGAATTGGAATTTCAAGTAGGTGATCATGTTTTCCTAAAGGTGTTTCGGATGAAAAATGTAATGAGATTTAAGAAGAAAGGAAAGCTCAGTCCTAGGTATGTGGGACCATTTGAATATTCGAAATGGTGCCTTAGCACGTATGGAATTGTCCCCAAAGTTAGAAAATCCATAATGCGTTTCATGATGGCAACTGGCAGTTATGTTTATGATGCATCTCATGTGGATTGAGCCACCGCTTGAATGAGAATTGGCTTATGAGGAATATCCTATTTGATTGTTGATACTATGGATAAGGTCCTTCGCAGAGCAATTGTTAAACTAGTAAAGTCCAATGGAGTCATCATGAAAATGAGAAACAACATGAGAGTTAGAAAGCGTTAAGGAGTGAAGCACTTAAACTCATGAGTAACTAAGGTATGTCAAGTTTAGAGAATCCAAACTTTTAAGGAGGGGAAAATGTAATACCCCTAAAAAAAAAATACAAAATTCCAAAATAAGAAGGGCTAAAATGCAAAATTTCAAAGTTAGAAGAAGATTTTAACAAAAAATAGAAATGTTTTGTTAAAAAGAAACAACAAAAGTTTCCTATACAATCCTAACCTTCTTCAATTTTCTATCAAGAGAGGGATAGTGAGTCATGGTTTCAAAAGGGGGATTTCAAGCTGAAGAAACATCCACCCTAAGTAAGTACTTTTTTTCCTCTATAGTTTGAAGCATGATGTGTTTAGGGAGTGAAGAAAATATTTGAGGGAAGAAAGGTATGGAAAGACTAAAATTTTATTTGGGAGATTTATGATATCTCCTTATGAAACCGTTGGATTACTTTAGAATTTGGATATGTTTGAGATAAGAGAATGATCTACTATCAGAACGGTTAAGATCGTGTTTTAAGGTTTGAGTTGAGAGTTATCCTTGTTTGAAGAAAACAGTTTCAGAATTTAGTTTTAGTTTCGGTAATATCAGTGTCAGCATTCATTCTCCTTATTCAACGGTTGGATTGCTTTTAATTTTGGATATATTTGAGATAGGACACCAATATATGATTTGAACGGTTCAGATCATGTTTAGAGGTTTCGCATAAGAGTTATACTCATTTAGAACAAGTGTACTTTTGAAAATCTGCTCGCTGTAAGTTTAATGTAAGCCTTTGTTCTCCTTATTCAACCGTTGATCATGCTGAAATTTGATATGTTTATATAAGACTTTGATCTAAATTATGAATGGTTTATGACTTTATAGCTGAGATATTGAGCAAACCGCGACAGCGATCAAACTACATTTAAACTAGTTTGAAAAAGAGAGTACACTGAGGGCAAATTATTCAAAGAGTAATACACACAATAATAATAATAATAAGTTTAAAATAATAAATAAGTAAATTAAAATAACATTGAAGAAAAATAAATAATAGTTTAGATAATTAATGAGTTTTTTTTCGCTTTTATTTGTTTAGGTGACGTAGACTCTTAACTGAGTTTAATTGTGGAGTGGTATTATTCAAGACTTTTGAGTTGCTTTGAGGTAAGGAAGATTAATGTAGCTTTTCCTATAAAACAAAATATTTTGCTATTATATGTGATTATGAGTTTTGATAATTTGTATTTTTTAAAATTATATGCATGGCTCAAATACAAGTTTTGTTTGGAAATGGATTTGAAAATGTCTATGGTAGTGATTGGAAAGTTATGGAATACATTTTGTATTTTTAAGAATTTGGAAACATGGTAAATATTTGACTTTTGGTTTTGCGGCTCTCGACAATGGGTATAAACTTGACAAAATTACCATGTCAATAGGTATAAACTGACAAATACGTAATTCTCTATCAATAAGTAAAACTCGACAAACATCACCTCGTCAATGGTTATATGTCATGCCCGCATTCGACTGTGCCCAGGCCGAACTGATTCAGTGAGGGCCAAGTTTTATCATATATACATTTTCATCATCGTAGAAAATGTCGTATAATCATTTCCTGCGAAGAGGGCCCACCGCTTTGTCAATTAACACTTTCATTCAATAGGACATGTATACTCCTTTCAACATTATCATTTACAAAACATTATCGAGTTCATCTCACAAATAAATCAAATATGTTCTTCCCATGAAAACTTATACATTTTTGGTTTCATTACAAAAAGGATCAAATAATGTCATGAGATGAAATGTTTGCATGAGACAGAGTGTTTACTTATACTCCGCACGATTCGACGATAACTCTGAAATCTGTAGTCTTTGCTCTTGTCCCTAGTCACTCGATACCTGCGCGATGACAAAAACAATGCGCTAAGCATTTTCATGCAATTCTCTCTTCATTTCAATTAAACACAAATATGCAACTTTTCTGAAATAATGTTTTGGCACAATTTCAATAGTCCATGCAATATACATTATATATGTGTGCTTATTTCACATACTTTCATTTGCAAATCATTTGTTCACTTCAAAGTATACAATTTTATATGCAATATTTCATTCGAAACTTAAATCATGCATTTCTCATATTTACTTATAATTTTTCCCTTCAATGAATTTAACCATTTCTTTCGGTGCCTAGGATAATGGAATAATCGGTATGAACTCGCTGGCCGCAAACCTAGGAAAACATTTTATAACACAAGACGCCCGCCGGGTTGTCGATCGGTTATTTTAAAAAGCACAGGTGTACACTAATGATATCACCCCACTGGCTATCGACGATATGCCACTATATTTCATTTCGTCTATAGTACTACTAGTTTCGACCCTTTATTGTATACTCAATATATCCTTAACTCCGAATATGACTGGAGCAACATTCTATTAAGGGCATTAAAACTCAGTCATAGTAATTCTTACAATATTGTATATACATTTATACCCAAATAATACATTTTGATGTTCATGTAATTTTATGGTAATGTATTTGAGATCAATTTTCTCCAAATCCCAAAACAAATCACATATGCGCTTTCTTGAAATCATTTCAACTAACGATCACAAAACTTGAATAAAAGAGAGGTATGAGCAATCAAAACCTAAAAAGGTTGTTGCTCGATTCCTATCATCTAATCCCGTTCTTGGTTCAGCTTCCTCACCAACCCCTAATCATCACAATTAGAGAATCATATTATTGACTTATTTAGGTTTCTAGTTAGGTTGTTTTCTACCCAACTTCCTTCAAGTAAAATTTTCTGGGAACAAATGAGCCACTTTTATCCAACTTCCTTCAAGTCCATTATTCCCCTATAAATATATTTTATTCAGAAATTGGAATTATCCAATTCGCACCGAAACTCAAGATATGTTCAAAACAATTCCGACTACTTACTTTCAAAACATAAACTGCATCTAAGCCAAAAATAGAGCTTCACTTTGATGAATTTTCTCGGGTCCACGAGATCCAAATTTGAATGACTTATTTCAAGGATTTATTTTCCTAGAAGTCTAGTTTACTCCAAAAATTTGAATCACTCAATTTGGATTTGTAAAACTAAACTTATGGCCTAAATACTAAACTGCTCCAAAACACCAAACAATACCAACCGAACTGGGACTTGTCCAAAACAGAGTCTCACTTTGACGAATTTCTGGGTTCAATGGGGTCCATATTTGAGTACACTAATTTCAAGGAGATTTGTTCTCCTAGAAGTCTAGTTTAACAAAAAATTTGAATCACTCAATTTGGATAAGTTATGGCCAAGTTATGGCTAAAAAAAAACATAGGTTTTGAAAAATTTTGATAACATCTCCCCTAAAACCCCAACATTTCCTTTATACAAAAATTCCTCAAAACCAATCATAACCCAAAAACACTTTGAAACTTAACCTAAAACAACCCAAAACTGATTTACAACCATTTAAAACACTTATATTCCTATTTAGGGAGCTTCTGACAAACCCAAACACAAATACAAGCAAGCAGGTTTAGTTTCATACCTTAATCTCGTTCTTTCACTTCCTTCTTCCTTATTCTTTGTTTGGCTCAAACTTTGAGAGCACAAAGCCAACTTGGTCTCCCTCTCTCACTCCCTCAACCCATCTCTAGTTCAATGTGAAGATATGCCTAAATGAGAATGTTATTCCAAAGACCTCAAGTTTTAGTCTTAACTCAAAACTCTTACTAGGCCTTGCTTTAGCTATCACATTATTTTCTATTTCATTTTATTTTAATCATTCTTTTCTTTCATTTGCTATTCAACTTATTACCCTTTTCCATTTTGACACATACATTCTCATTTATAACCTTTGGGTCCTCATTTTGACATTTTACTTATTTAACCTTAATTATTTTATAATTTCTCTCGGTTTTATCATTTTTTTTGCTCTTAATATAAATTCCAAAAAAATACAATTTAACTTATTTTATACCCTAAACACGTTATAAACCAAGTAGTTATTTTGGGGTGTTACAAAGATAAACTTGACAAATATGACCCTGGTCAATGGGTATAAACTTGACAAATCCGGCCCTAGTCAATGGGTTATAGTAGTTGACAAAATGACGATTGTCAACGAGTTAGAATAGTTGACCTTTTATTTAAAAGAAAGATGTTTTGAGTACCAAAAGTATAAGTATTTTGGAACGGCCTTTGTCAAATGGTTAGAATAGTTGACATTTTATTTGAAACAAATCTTTTGAGAACCATGAGTATATGTGTTTTAAAATATTCTTGGATTTGATTATGATATGAAATTATTTGAGAAAACAAGAAATATGATGAACATCAGTTTGAAATATATTTATATATATTATTTATTTGTACTTAAGGATTTTATGAGATTCAGGAGGAAAAGAAAAAATATGTTATATCTCAAACTTAGAATTTAAAATATTTTATCAATGAAAATGTATTAACATTTCTTATTAGGGCTTTAGCTCACTTTATTGTTGATCATTTTCAAAAATCTAAACCTGTGAATAGTGATTTTGGAGTAGGTAGGATGGAAGTTGAGAACTCGTTGAGTTGGTATTTGTTAGAAAAGACTAGGATTGCTGTACTACTTAATGTTTTGGGAGTTAATGTTTGCAAACTTTAATTGGAATAATTTTATGTTGCTAGAATGTTATATTTTAAGATTATTAGTTTTGAAAATTTTTATCATGTTGGAAGACGTTAGTTCAATGATATTTTGTTATACTTTGAAAGGTTTTATGCCTTTGGGAGATTTTGATTTTATGAAATTAGCTTAATTTTTCTTGTGAGCATATTCAGGACAAACAAGATTCATAAACAGAAATTTTGAAAGTGTGGTTTAAAGGTGAGATTTTAGAGCCCTATATGTGAATGAACAGTAATACCCTCGGTTCGGAGTTGGGGTGTTACATGAAAAAGATTCTTATATAAACAAAAATATGGCTTCTAAAACAAAAATATTTCCTTGCCTTCCACATTTTCTAATAAATCATTAGAAAATTTGTATTTATTGAATTTTTAATAAGACTTTAGGCTTCTCAATAGCCAATCCAAAGAGGAGTTTTATCTTCCTACCCATTTTTTTTTTTTGTTACAGAGGAGTTTTATCTTGGCCACCTTCTCCCCATCTTGTCGAGCTGCCAGGCTTGACATGCAACCGGTGGTGGGTGTGCCACTCTTTCATGTAACCTCTTTGCTTCTCCACACCATATCTTGCCAAAGCGTCTGCAACCTGGTTAGCCTCGGAATACATGTTGAGGACCGCTAATCCTTGTTTAGAGAGTCTTGCGACCAACCAAAAGCTTGTAAACGCAAAAAGAGTCATCCTCTTAACCATTAAGCCATTTTGTTACCTCGTAAAGAGTCTGCTTCAGCGGAGAGGAATTTATCCTTAGCCCAAGCAGTTTTAAGCCATAAATCAAAGCCCAAATCTTGGCTTTCACCACGAACATTCTCCACGACCACAGTCCTCTAACCAATCAAGCCTAACAATTCCCGTAGAACCCCTCCTCCGTAGCAACTAGACTGCTTATAGTACGCGTTTCCCGAGGGGTACCCCTCCTACGCCCAGCTTGACTAGTCGAAATCTTTTCGTGACCTCTTACCATTCTACTGCAGATGCGCGAGAAGAAGGGGTCAACTTGAGGTCCATAAAACAAAAATAAAAAGAACCCTCGAAAGGAAAAAGAAATCTCCCCTGGGCATTTGACGATCCACCAGGGATAAAACCTAAAGAAAGTAAACAAAAAACCTTCGCAAAAACTAATAGAACACCTCCAACCATGGAGACACTCAAGCAAACCAGCGACGCAGAAAAGGTTTGAGTTGCAAACACTCATCGAAAGTCAAAAGTCGTTTAAGGCCAAGAGTCTCGACACCCTTTGAAGTAAACACAGGCTTAAAGGAGGATGAATCACTAGAATCAAAAGAAAAAGAAAAAGAAAACCTTATGAGGAAACGTAAAAGAAACCAATATTTAGGCCACTATCCCTATTTATAAGGGAAGGGGGTCGACATAAGCATTAAATGCGCCGTCGAGACGATGCGAGGATGGCCATCGGGAGGCGTATCTCCCATGCACCTTAAACACATGCAAGTTTCAGATCCGAAAGATTTAGCACTAATCGCCAAAACCTTTCAACTCTCAACATTCAACATTTGAAACCACAATATTTTCCTCGACTAAAATAGCATAAAACTCATCCAAAGGAAAGGCAATGAGTACCATGATCTCTAGATCCCAGACTAATGGACCGTCGGGCCTCGTGTTGTGAAATGATCAAATTCCATTTGCCTCACCAAGTCCAGGCGGACATTTCTTAGACGGGGAGAATTTATAAAGGCCGCCTACGAAAGCAAGGACAAACTCTTCCCAGTTGTCGAGGCGCCCCGAGCAGGTGCATTTCAGGCTATGCTTTTTATACCACTAATCACCTATCAACTTATGGTATTATGGTGTTTTTAACAACTCTAATGCTTTTAATTTTATCATCTTATGGCTCTAGGAACATTTTGAAGCAAAGAGAACATAAAGAGACCAAAAAGATGAATTTATGGGTTGTACCATAACCTCCCATGGCTTCAATATTGATATATATGGATTCTACACCTCTCAATCTTTCCAACGAGTCCAAGATTACCTAATTCGGAGTTCGAATGAAAAAGATATGGCCTCGTGAAGTCAAGGGAGGATTTTCCAAAACACCACATGCAGCACCCCTAAACGTTTGGGAATTTTCAGTCTACCTAATGGTTTCCAATGACCCAAGCTTGATACGCATAGATTCTACTATCTCTAAACAGAGACCGAAATCATCGCATTCGAGGTCGGATGAGAAAGCATGATTGTTTGAAGTCAGAAGGTGCTTGCCTAGGCGATGCCTTCGCCATGCGAACTAGAATGCTGCCAGAACAATAAACAACGCATTTTGAGCCCATTTTCCATTTCTATAAATGTATATGTTTGATAATGGATTAGGGTTCAAGCTGAGAGGGAACACCCTCTTAGTGGCTTCTCATCTCCTTTCTTCTTGAGCCACATTTTTTAGGGTTTTAGTTTTTGTTCATTTCCACATTGTTTTAGAGTTGTATTGAAGATCTAGCTCATTAGAGGAGATCTTGCAGCTGTGGTGTAGAGTTGGGGACGAATTTCACCTCCCATTTGTTTTGTATCTCTAAACTCTACTCTATTTGTAAATCTTTCATTGTTATATTTATCTTAAATATGATTTTGTTGGATTTCTTGGTTGCAATAAGTGGCTAAACTTCCTCTAGTGTTGATCGCTTGAAGTTGATGCTTATTATATATATATATATATATATATATATATATATATATATATATATATATATATATATATATATATATATATATATATATATATTATGATGATTTTGTGGATTTATGCTTGTGTGGATGATAGTTGGTGTGTAGTTCTTAGGATTATTATGGTTTTAATTAATTAATCCATGCTGAGAGTCGGGTCTTTGATCCCCACAATAGGGCATCCTTGGTGATGCTTTGATTACGCCCTAAAATATGGTCCTGTGTCTCTTAAGGTGTGAATTAGCTAATTGAAATACTAATTAACCTAATCAAATAAGTTTAGGAAATTAGGAATGCCTAGTACTAGACGGATTTCATTAGGAGTAGCACCATCTTAGCATTATGTGAGGATCGTGATAGGGCCCAAGAGTGGTGATCGATCCAACATAAATCGGTAATCTTATCAGATGGACCAAGAGGTGACTAATAGGATTTCCGATAAAGAATTGCCTTATAAAAGTACCATATTCAATGACCTTAGATGGACCAAAAGGTGAATAAGGAGTTAGTGAGAGAAAGTAAGGAGACACGAAAGTGTAAAACCTCATATCGATTTTTGACATGCACAAGTGTATGTTCACTGGACAACGCTTAATGAATATAAACCATGAATGCATCAATTAAGACAATCAACCCTAGAATATTTCCTCGAGTTTTATCCCAATATTACCCATTCCTTGTGAGTGGACATTGATTAAACCCTACTTTATTTTCTTTTATTTTCTTTTTAGTTTAGTTTAGTTTAGATTAGAAAATATTCTCCTCTCACCCTCTAGTCGCTTAAATAGTGAACGACTTTAGTAGCCGAGGTACTCAATCCTAGCTAAAACCACACATTCCCTATGGAATCGATATATGGACTTGTTAGTCCACTGTATTACTTGTGTGACCCGTGCGCTTGTGGAAAATCGCTAACAGGCCCACCTTGGACTTCAAGTTCGACAACTGGCCATTTTACCCTATACAGGAATTCTATCCCATATAGGAAGTATGTTTTGAATAAGCACTTAGAAGCCGGAAAACTAAGATGGGTGATATTATCGTGGATTTTCCAATCTTCCGAATCCTCACCTCGGGAGATAATTCTGGAAAAGGAAAATAATCCCCGATAAGGAAGAACTAATGTTGATAAGAAAGAAGATTTCCTCCTTAAACTAGAGGAGATAAAAATCTACCTCAAGAAGGAAGGCGAGGATTTCGTGAACTGAACCCTTTAAGTATTTAAAGATCCCCACCTTTACGATTACTCCTATTCTCTTCTCTCTCCTCACCTTACTGACTAATCATCGAAAAGGCGATCAGCCACACCGCCGCCGTACCCCTTTGTAGGTTCATCGCGCTGCCGATGCTCAAAACTCACAATCAAGACCCTTACAATTTCTGATGTTCGAGGGATCCGACAATCAAAGTCCCAACAAAATCCACCAAAGGCATGTAGCAAAAATTCCCTTGTGTGGACCTCCCACCAAGTAGCATTTTCTTCTTTAGATTCCAAACACACTAATTTCTGAAGTCCATCCCATTAGCTTGAGCCCGACGTTCATTATTGTTATAGCATATATCTACTTTACATGTAGAGTTGTAACCTATTAGGAAACTATGTCTTATAGAGTTGTAATCTATTAGGAAGGTTACATTGTCTTTTGTATATATATATTCACAATGAATCAATGAAAAACATAGGGTAGTTCTTCCAAACTCTTCCTTATTCTTTCTCGTATCATAACTCTGTGGATCAAATCGAGAAGAGCTTTCAATACACACAAAGCGAGGGTGCTTTTAAAACACCTACCGAGGGCACATGAATCGACACCACCGACGTGAGGAAGAAGTGCTAGCCACTGATGACTGCACTTTCCTAGTGACAGAAATCCGCTGCATCTCCACAAAAGACCCTCCCACCAAGCTCGCTGACCGACAAGTTACCATGAAGCTGCTCGAAAAACCGCTGAAACCGTATTTGGAAAACGGGTTGGCAAAATTTTTCATTTTTCTATCAAAATCAATCCCTTAGATTTAACGAAAATCCCAAGAAGATAACGACCGCATGGGGCGGTCGCTTCCAAAATACAAATCACCCAAATATAAAAACAAAATACACTCCCAATGTTTTCCAAATGTCAAACTACAACAATAAAGGACCTCTCGTCCTCATCAAAATATGATAAGGATAAATCCAATATAAGTTTATCGCAACCTCGTTCAAACCATGCATGCATATTTTACAAAATATATTTATACATATACAAATGTCACATTTTAAGTTTACTAGTTTTAATTTACACCTTATCTTATATATAATCATTAAAGATACCAGTTTTGGGATCGAGGATCCTAGAAAGATTCTTCTGCTTCAAAGACTGCGACCGAAAAATTATTTTAAAACAGAAACTCCAGCGCCAACTGGCTCATGGAGTGCTATGTTCTAAATGCCGTCACTGCTTTGTACCTCCCAATATGAAAATCAGGCGTAAATGGTTGTAAAACTCGTTTATGAGAAAACCGGAAGTTTTTTTCTATGAACCATTTCTCGAAAAACCGATTCGAAAACTATTTCTCGTCAAGAAACCGGCTCATTACAAACTGCTCGAAACTACCTCACACAAACTGCTCGTCTATTTAGCGCCACTGAATCAGACACAAGTTAATATCTGAAAGTAATTACATCAGAATCAAGCACCAACCACCGGCCCATATCCGGAATACCCTAGAAGTGATGCCCTCGGAACCCTAACCCGCAGACGGGTAGGTGAACCCTAATACCCTGGCTAGATGGTCCTGAACACTAAAGGATCTATAGCATAATGGAACCTCTAACCAAAATGCTCGAGGGAACCTCTAACCAACACCATCGCTATGTACTAAGGTCGCATTAACTATATACCTCACCAAAAGTAAGAGGGCGACTCACTATATAAATATACGCTATATCTAACCCCAAATTGCCGACTGTGCAATATGCGCTTACTATACATCCCATAACTCGCTTACGCATTAACCAAATACATCCGACGGAACCGAAATAAGCATCTAGGGTTTCAAATCAGCCAACCGTTTTTAAATATCAAATCAAAACTTTTCACGAGTATAACAATTGGGAGGTAATAAAATTGCTTTATAAATCTATATTTTCAAAGCAATTTACAAAATTGTAATTTAAACACTCGTTTTAGAAATGATTTTGAGTACTCACCTTTTTCTCGACTAATTTCTTTCAAATTCACAAGACTCAGATTCTCGTCTGACGCTCAAATCGCCTACACAATTCATTCACTACTTAAAATGTCCTAAGTTTAACGCTTTTAACCAGAAACATACACGCAGCTTTCAGCTTAATTATATCAAACGAACTCGATTCTAACAAAAACTCACTGCTAGTTCTATTCAATACGATCGATAATATGATTTAAAATTGACCAAAATGTCCATACACATTAAACGCCTCTATAAAAATCTGATCTGCCAATAATCTCATCAAGGACTTTCCATATACTAAAAATAATTCGAAACATTTCAAAATTCGTCCGACTGTCTGTTAAAACTCCAATTTCAATCAAACCGTCCATAAACAAATTCCAAAATTCAGCCCCGATCATTCGAACACAAATCCCAAAATTCCTAAAATTCAAACTCGCCTAAAAATTTGGACTCAAGTTTACTTAATCTTACTGCCTTAAAATTTCAAAGCCATTATATAATCCTTTAAGCTAAACACAACAAAGAATTTTCTACCTTTTAAAGCTTTGACAAAAGGCTAAGATATTGGTACCTATGCGTAGCTCTTCGCAGACATCAATTTTGCCTTCGTCCGATGAACGTGCTCACTAGTCCGATTTTCATAAATCTGTTAAATAAACTAAGAGAAAAAATTAAAATCTCTCCTGGACGCCTCTCTCCCGACGATCCATCTCTTTGATTTATTCTCTTTTTCTTTTGGTTTTTTTTTAATTATTATTGTTTTTCTTTTAATTATTATTATTATTATTTGGGGATAAACAATTTCCTATCATTCATTCGTATCCATTATTTTAAAATTTTATTTATCCTAATTGAATATTCTTTAATTATTTACATTTTTTCGAGATTTTAAAATCTCGCTTTCGTGTTTCACTCTAAACTCCGCCTAGAAATTCAGAAAATATTCCGACTGCCTCGAATTTAACGAACTTTCCCGGGTTACTAGGATTTCGCGAGACCTAACTTTCTTAACGGCACAACTGCTTCACATCCGAGATCTAGAGAATTTCGAGACTTCCCTGAACTATTTTTGGTAATTTATTATTATTATTTTACTATTTAAATCATACACTATACTACCTCCCTCTACTTTCCTTAATTGTAAGTGCCAATTATTTGAAAACTTTATAATTTCACCTCTTAAACCACTTTCAAAAATTCTATTATGGCACTAAAATACTAAGTGAAGTCTCGTGCACTTACTACACATACCGTGACAATCTTCCTGACTCGGGTGTTACAAATCCTCCTTCCTTAAGAACATTTCGTCTCGAAATGAACAAACTAATATAACGAGGATACCTTAATTCAAATAACAATCGAGGATATCGACCAAGATCTGTCTCTCCTCGACTCCCATGTACTTCCAAATCCCATGATTCCCCTGATAAAACTTTGACTAACTGGAATGACCTTATTCCGCAAAAATCGCTTCTTCGTGATCTACCATTCGCATTGGCCGCTCCTTATAGGTCAAATTATCCTCTTAGTTCTCTCCGTCGATCTCCGAGTACATGGGAGGGATCTCGAAATGCATTTCATGAGCACTGATACATTTAAACACATTATGAACCTTAGACAACTCTGAGGAAGCGTCTAATCTATATGCTACTCGGTCCCACTGAAATAATCTCATGGCCCTATGTATCCGGGTCTCGCTTCGTTTCCAAATCTCGAGAGGACACCTTTCCAAGGGGGAAACTTTTAAGGAAGACCCTATCGCCCACCTTAAACTGTAGGATCCTACCGCTTGTCCGCATAACCTTCGTCTGTCCTCGGTTATCTTGAGCCCCCGGTCTCTGACAATCCGGGATCTTATCTAAGGTAATCTGTACTAATCCCGCCTATCGGGCCTCCTCTCTCCTACTCCATCCCAGCATACGAAAGTACGACACTTCCGGCCATATAATGCTTCAAATGGAGCCATGCCTATACTGGATTGATAACTGTTGTTGTAGGCAAACTCTATCAGAGATAAATGTGTATCCCAGCTTCCCTTAAACTCTATCACGCATGCTCTAAGCATATCCTCTAGCGTCTGAATAGCTTCTCCGATCGACCATCGCTCCGAGGATGGAAAGTTGAAGCAAAGTGCAATTGAGTCCCCATGGTAATCAGAACCGACCAAAACTGGATGTGAATCTAGGGTCTCGGTCCGAGACTATCGATAGGAACACCATGTAATCTAACTATCTCTCCACATACACGGGGCCAACTCGTCTAAACTAGGGTCATCATTGTTAATCGGGAGAAAATGCACTGGTTTCGTTAGTCTATCCACTATCACCCATATGGCATCGTGTTGTTCTCGTAGAAGTTCTCGGAAGCTCCGGTAACAAAACTATAGTAATCTTATCCCACTTCCATACAGGAATCGGAAGGTTGTATCTTTCCACAGCTGTACTACTTTACCCGCCGACAAAGTTAGGCATCTGGATACGAAATCTGCAACTTCCTTTTTCATGCCCTTCCACCAATAATGCTCTCTCAGAGTATGATACATCTTGGTGCTACCAGGGTGCATGGCATATGCTGAAGAGTGAGCCTCTTCCATGATTTCCTTTTGGGCTCACCTATTTCAGTACACACATCTCGACTTCAACTATTACGCCATCGCCCCGATCTGAACTCGGGTTTCCTACCACCCCCAATCTCCGCCTCAACTTAATCATCTCGAACCTGCTTCTGACCTTCCTTGATCTGATCCACAAGAAGAGGACGAACATAAAATGATGCCGCGTTGTCCCTATATCACACCCGCAACCGAACTCCCAAAGATCTCAATCCTATCAACAATGGGAGATATACTGCTCAAGTAGATAAGAGCAGAACCCCTCCCATTCCTTAATGATCGGCCACTACATCGCCTTCCCCGATGGTACTTATCGTGCACCATAATCCTTATTCAATCTCCAACCACTACTACGCTTAAGTTGCTCTTTCTGAAAGTGAAGATATATTGCGTGCTCTTATGATCGTGAATATTTGATGTAGAACAATCAGAGCAGATAATGTCTCCAGATCTTTAGAGCGAAACCACCGCCGCTAGTTCTAAATCATGGCCCGTAGTTCTGCTCGCGGTTTTAATTGACTCGAAGCATAAGCTATCACTCTACCATCCCGCATCAAAACACACCCCATCCCTTATCTGAGGCATCACTATATACACAGCAACCGGGGCCCTTTCCCGACCAGAGGCAGCACACTGAGCCGCTGTCAATCTCCGTCCCCAGCCTCCTCGTAACTATGCCGGTGTGCATCCGACCACTAATTTCTGATCCTTTTTCAATAGATTAGTCAACTGGTTAAGTATCTTCGAAATCCCCAACAAATTTCCTGTAATAACCTCGTTAATCCAAGGAAACCCGCGACCCTCAAACATTCGTGGGCGCCTCCAGCTCACTTTATAGCTTCTCATCTTCTCTCGAGGATCCACACTAATACCTTTTTCCGAAATGACATGACCCAAGAAAACTACTTTGTCCAACCAAAACTGGCACTTACTAAACTTAACGTATAACTGACGCTCTCTAAGTCCGGAGATGCTTTGCATGTTCCTCTGAACTGCCTGAGTACACTAGAATGTCATCAATGAATATGATCACAAACTTATCTAAATACTGGACCGACACTTTGCTCATCGTCCATGAACGCACAGCATTAGTCAACTGGAATGGCATCACTAGGAACTCAGAGTGACCGTATCTCGCCCCACAGCAAATTAGAAACATCATTCTCCTAACACCCTCAACTGATGGTAGCCCACCTAGTCAATCTTAGAATATACCCGAGATCCATGCAATTGGTCAAATAGCTCATCTATACGAGGAAGCTTATATCAAGGCGCATTGTCGCCCATTCAAATTGCCTATAGTCTATACACAACCGTAGCTTCCATCTTTCTTCTTTACGAAGAGAACCTGAGCTCCCTACCTGAGGTACTAGGTCGGATTTAAGCTCGCAGCAATTCCTCCAATTGTTTCAAATTTTCAACTCATCGGCGCCATTCCGTATGGAGGAATGGATATCGACTCAACTCGTAACTAGTCTGGGTCAACGAACTCACTTCTCTATCCCGGGTAAACCCTGAAATATCATCCCCTGAAAGACATCCGGGAACTCTTTTGACTACGGATGTCTTCCAAATTCGTGTCCCCTCTGCCTCCTATCCACTACAAAATGCCAAATAACCCCAGGCAACCTTCCGGGCATTTTCGGGGTTGGTCATGGCATTAATGAGACTAGAGGCGATCTCTCTTCTGATTCTCCAAAATATCACGCCTGGTTCCTCTCGCCGAACCAATCTTACTTCTTTCTTATAGCAATCTAAGGTGGCTCTATGCCTAGATAACCAGTCCATACCCAAGACTATATCAAATTCATGGATACGTAACACTATCAAGTCTCCATTCGAAATCTTTATTCGGGATCACCAATCTACCACTGAACTATCCTTTCTGGATGTCATAGTATCCTATCGGGTAATGAAACCACCATAACACTAATCATCTAGTCGACTCTATCCGTGCCTCTCGCTGAACGGTACCGAAATAAAATGAACGAGTGGCTCGGTCCACCAATGCATATGCATCATGATCGCAAACTAAAATCATACCGCACTCACGTCTGTGATGACCGCTCGCCAGGATCAGAATATCTGAGCCCGAGTACGAGTACCACTAACTGGGCTAATCTGGGTAATCGCCTCCGCCTCCCGCATCCTACCGCGACTTACTGTGCATCGCATCGCCACTCGCTCGAACCACCCCTACCACCGACCGACCGCTTAGCGCCCGTAGATGCTATCAGACCACCCCGTGAGGTCTCTCGCACTACTAATCGTGGATACCCTGATAAAGTGACCTTCCCGCCCGCACGGAACATCCCGCCATATTCATCCCCGCACTCGAGGATGCCTCCGACATGTAGGCATAATGAAAGGATGATCCTCAAGATCTACCACCGGTCACGTAATCGAATCCATCCGGCTACGCCTCGTCCCGAGCCTCACCGTCACGAATTTCTTTCCTTCTTTCTACTAGACCGACCGCGCCCTGGCCGACAGTGCCGAGCACCTTCATCAGTTCGCCGCCGAAGGAACCGGAACCGTCCTCTTTCACCCTTTAGTGCAAATTTCAACCGGGCCTCCAAGTTATTTTGAGATGCCCGTGCCAGATGAACTTTAATTCGCTGCTCGCCGCCCATGAATCAAGCATACCTTCTATGTTCCTCATTTTCCTCAGATCATAGGCACCACCTTCACGAAGCTCCAAAACCTCTCCGCCATATTCGTCACCGTCGTGGACTCCGTCTAACTAAGAATCTTCATTTTGCATCCCGATAACTACGGTAAAACTGGTCTGTAAATGTCTCATTGACCGGGTCCCGCGACTTCCGTAGGTGTCTCCTCTTAATGGCCTCCCACCAGTCCTTGGCCCTGGCTGCCATCAAGAACCTTGAAAAGAGGACTTTCTGCTCATCTGAACACCCCATCACTACATAAATTTCACTAACCCTGTCTAGCCATAAGTATGTCGCTTCCACACCTGCACTCATCATAAGTTTTAGCCCCTAATTTTAGAGCGTCTCTATCATGCCCCTCCTCGCTTCTCTCTGAGGCTCCCGCGGCCCGACGGTAGTCATTGTATCAATCAGATGACATGATCCATCACAAGGTACTCGCCACCGGTCCGCGACCGTTGGTCTCACAGCTTGATTCATCAAGCATTTTCCGATCTAAAGGGTGTGCTCGACATATCTCTCTGGTGGTGCCTCCGGTGCGGAAGTCCTAGATCGACCTCTACGACCTCGTCCAGACATAATGCTGTGAATTTCAAAATTAAAAGATTCAGTGACACTTTTCAATATCTGATGCATGCAAGGATTAGCAAAACAATGTAGGTTGCGATAGAAAAATCATTATAAAAACAATTCTATAGGAAATACTGTGGAAAACGTATAAAAACAAAGAACTATCGCCTAAAACCGCTTCCGATACTAAGTTGACGCACCCCTTCCTAGTGACAGAAATCGTCAAGAACTCCACGCAACCTCCCACTTCCAAGCTCGCCGCTGACTCCACAAGTTACCATGGCTTTCGTCGTAAAACCGCCGAAACCGTATTTTGAAAACGGGTTATAAAATTTTTTTCATTTTTCTATCAAAATCACACCTTTAGATTTAACGAAATCCTTGTTATAATCACCGTGACGGTGGTCAAGCCCAAAATACACAACCACCCAGATAAAAACAAAATACACCCTACGTTTTCCAAACGCCAAACTTACACAATAAAGGACCCTCGTCCTCATCAAAATATAAGATATGATAAATCCAATATGTTTATCGCAACCTGTTTTTCTAAAACCATGCAAGATATTTTACAAAATATATTTACATATACAAAATGTCACATTTTAAGTTTAGTTAGTTTTAATCTACACCTTATCTTATATATAATCACAAAGACGCTTCCAGACTGGCGATCCTTGAAAGGATCTTTTCGCCAAAGACTCGCACTGGGAAAATATTTTAAAAATTGTAAAACCGTGGAGCCAAACTGCCATGAGTTATAAGTTCTAAATGCCGCCGTCTCGCTATTTGTACCTCCCAATATGAAAACTGCACGTAAATGGTCAGAACCGCTTATGAGAAACCGAGTTTTTTTCATGAAACCATTTCAAAACCGATCCGAAAACTATTTCGCTCGTTGAACCGTTTCGCCGAAAAACGCTCAAAACTCCACCTCGCCGGAATCCCGCCCAAAACTATTTACGCCAAAATCAGACGTTGGTGGTTAATATCTCAGTACTATAATCGTAAATCAAGTACCAAACTAATCGTGGCCCATATCCAAATACTCCTAGAAGTGATGCCCCAACCTCTGAACCGCATCTAGAGTGAACCCCGGAACACTACTCCTATTAAGATGGTCCGTGAACACGGGCGGGATCTATATAGCATAATGGAACCTCTGAACTAAAATGCTCGTGAGGAACTCGAACCAACACCTCATCGCTTACAGATTAAAAGCTTCGCACTAACTATATACCTCGAATGTGCAGAGGCGACTCACTATATAAATATACGCTATATCTAACCCCAAATTGCCGACTGTGCAATATAAGCACTATAATATCCCATAACTCGCTATGCAATAATCCGAATACATCCTGACGTAAACTGTAATGCCATCTAGTGGTTTTGCTAAATCAGCTAAACTGCTTTAAATAATCGAAATCAAACTTTTCACGAGTATAACAATTGGGAGGTAATAAAATTGCTTTATAAATCTATATATTTTCAAAGATTTAAAATCAGAATTTAAAACATCTTCGCTTTTGTAAAATGATTTGAGTACTCACCTTTTCTCGACTAATTTCTTTCAAATCTCGGTCAAGACTCTGCATTCCTCGTCTGGGATGCTCAAATCGCCACACACCATTCAAATTACGAAAATAACTCTAAGTTTAACGTTTTAACCATAAAACATACACAGAGCTTCTAAAATGATTATATCAAACGAACTTCGATTCTAACAAAACTTCACGCGCTGGGGCTTATTCAATATGGACATCGATAATATGATGTGAAATTGAGACCAAAATGTCCATACACAATTAAATGCCCTATAAAAACTATCCGTTTTAGTCAACTTTGACTTAAGGGACTTTCCATATACTAAAAATTCAAACATTTCCCCTCGAAAATTCGTCCGACTATTCGCTAAAATCCCGAAATTTCAATCAAAACTCGGCCCATAAACAATTCCAAAAATTCAGCCCCGACCGTCCGAACACAAATCCCAAAATTCTAAAAATTCCTAAACTCGCCTAAAATTTTGGGATCGGGTTTGCACCTTACTTGCCTTTCTAAGAAAATTTCAAGCCGTTATATAACCTTGCGCTTTGAAATAACACAAATAGGGCAAATTTTCTACCTTTAAAGCTGAATAAAGGCTAAGATATTTGGCATTCCATGCCAGCCTCTCTTCGCGCATATCAATTTTGCCTTCCGCCCACGAACGCCTACTAGTCCATTTTCATAGACGAGAATAAACTAAGAGAGTAAAAAAATTAAAAATCTCTCTCCTGACGCCTTCCCGACGTGATCCATCTCTTGATTTTTATTCTCTTTTCTTTTTTCGTTTTTTTAATTATTATTGTTTTTCTTTAATTATTATTATTATTTAGATAAACAATTTCTATTGCTCAATTCGGATCCATTTTTGTCCCGAAAAATTTTATTTATCCCAATCAATATTCTTTAATTATTTGCTACTTTTCGAGATTTTTCTAAACTTTTGCCAAGCCACTTTAAACCCGTCGCCTGTAAATTGTGAAATATTCGACCGTCCCTGAATTTAACGAAACTTTCTCGGGTTACTAGATTTCTCGCGAGACGAACTTAACGGCACACAATCCGCTTGGCCATCCGAGATCTGCAGAATTTCGGCACTTCCCGAACTATTTTGGGTAATTATTATTATTTTACTATTTAAACTTCCATTAATTATACTTTCACCCCCTCACTTCCTTAATTGTAAAAGTGCCAACAATTATTTGAAAAACTTTATACTTTCACCCTTAAACCAATTTTCAAAAAATTCTATTATGGCACTAAAATAATTAAGGAAGTCCTCAGCGCACTTACTACTACATACCGTACACCCTCTGATTCCGGTGTTACAACCGACGAAACAGCCACCAAGTTTGGTGGTCAGACCCCAGTGCGCACGCCTACGCACCATCCTGTGAGTTTGTCTACACACACACACATGGAACGCGTGATAGTGCGTGGAGGTCCTGATCCTCTTTTGGCAACCACTAGGTGGTGCGTCTCTCTCTCTCATGGATCAATTGGTGTGGTTTATAGTGCTAGATTCCAACAATTTTGGGGATTTCTGAGACTTTTTGTTGTAAGATCCAGGTTTTTCTAGAGGAATCTTATTCGATTTTGTAACACCCCGAAATATACCCTACCATTTTCAACGCTAAGTATGCATTTCATAGCATAATTTGACCTTTTCGTAATTTAAATGCAAAACATGGAAATTGAGAAACACCGAAATTTTACAAGACACAAGGACAAAATTGTAATTTGTAAAAAAGGGGACATAGAAGCCATAAGATAAGAAGAGTGTGGACTAAAGTGGAAATAGCATAATTTGATTTACAAATAATAAAGAGATGGGGGACCCTAGTGCAATAAAAGGAAAAATTTAATATAAAAAGGAAGATGAGACCAAAAATATCTCATCTTTGGTCTCCTAAATTTAGGGCTTCACGTTTTGGAGCAAAGAAGAGAGGAGAATAGAAGAAGAAGAAGAAGAAGAAGAAAAGAAGAAGGAGAAGAGAAAAAAAGGTATAGAATTTAGTTTTCAGGGATGGATTTACACTTCGGAAGACGAATCATGCGTATTTCTGACTTCAAGAAGAACTTTGTATGATTGTATAGAAACTACTGGTATGGATTGCTAGGTTTCTATGGATGATAGGTTGTTCCATTTCTAGGTTGAAGTAGAATTGATCCTAACCCTAGATTTGTTGGAAGTTGGGCTGAAAAACCTAGTTTGTATCAAATGAATATGGAATCCTTCCTATTTCTATGGTTTTGTAAAGATTTGTGAACCCTGTGAATCCTTGACTTTTGGCTAGGCTTGGTTTAAGAAATTCTAAACCACCATTATATGTTTTTCTGTGGAGTTGTTTTGGAGGGATTCCATGTTGGTTTTTGATTTAAGATGGAATAGAAGAGATTTATGGAAGAAAAGTGAATGAAAAAGGTGAAATCGCCATTTCCGGCGTAATCGCGACTCTGAAGCTCCCAGATTTAAACAAAGGTGGTACCTGCATCACTTATGAAGCAAAATGGTACCCGCATTCATCCAAAGTGGTACCAAGATTCAACTTCCAACATGATTGGTATTGGTACCAATCCAAGTGGTATCGATACCACTACTTCCTACAACCCTGATTTTTGATATTCTTACATTGTTAAAGCTCAAATTTGAACACCAAGGGTATAGGAACCCTAATAAATGATTAACGGGGATCCAAATAAATAACGAAAACTAAGCGAAAATGATCAGACTTCTGCCGCCGAGTATGAGCGAAGTGAGAAAAAACTTAATGCCCTATGATATTCCCGAATACATATAATCAGAGGAATGCCTAAGACCGCTTTATTAAATGACACCGACACTTCAAAGGCTGCGGCAGCACGTTTTGATCGCGGCTTCGCACTCCCGCTTGTGCTACGACACTCGCTACATGGGCAGGCACGCCTAACTCGCAGCCAAGACTCCCGCGCAGCGCAGACACTGCTACGTAAGCATGATGCTCGACGGTCAAGACTCTCGCTAGTGCTACTGCATTTCCGTTACGTGGGCAGCACGTTCGACGGCGGCCGACACTTCTACTAGTGCGCCATTAATTTCTGTTACGTGGGCAGACATGTTTTGATCAGTGCTTCTGAAACTCTTGCTTTACGACACTTCAGTACTGTACCGTACCTTCGGGTACTTATTGTGTTGTGTCTTACTCATTTCTTATTACTGGTCTAGGTATTCCAATAGTTATATGATAAGAATCTGAATGACGAATAAGAGTAAAGAAATGTATATCGTTCTGTTCTGAATGTACCTACGAGTACCTCTGTATAAGTATAAGTTCTAATGTACCTACGGGTATCTCTGCACAAGTATAAGTCTACTAAAAGTATAAGCTTTGTAACTCCTACGAGAGATTTGAATAAGCATAAGTCTGTTATAAGTATAAGTATGTGTATTAGTTTGATATAGGAATTCATGATAAATTCTAATATATGTTACTGTTATATGCTTACTGTACTAGAATATTAATGCATGTGTATATGTAGAAGTCATATATTTCCCACAAAGCGTAAAGCTTAGCACGAGTTTTCAATCCGTGTAGGTACAAAGGAGGATGTCCGCGATCTTCCGCATACAGTTGGGCTAGGACACTAGTAGGGGTTCATCATAGTAGATTCCACGCTCTGATGTGTAAATGTAAATGTACAGTTTTTGTATATGTAAATGGGACTCAGGACTGGATGTATATGACACTGTAAACACCACTACGGTGGTAGTTTTATTTTGTATTTTTGTATCTTTGGATATGTTATTTTGATTTAGTTATAAGACTTGGGTACACCAATGTCTGAAAAAGCAGGTAAAGAGTCCCAATCCAGTACAATCTCTCGCGCCTCCGGGCATGACAGATTTGGTTTCTGAAGATGTCTTTTTGCCCTAATTTCTTGTTTTTGACTCCATAATGATTAGTTCAGATTCTTCAGAAGATAAGAAGCCTGTTTCGGCGCTGATGATGTCTAAAATCATGGAGGACAAACTGACTATTTACCAATTACTTGGATTGGATTAAAAAAATCTACCTCTACTTACAGAGTATTCGTATGGCCAATCATCTTGATAAGGACCCTCTTACTGATGATTCAAAAGACCGATGGCTAGTGAATGATGCTCGTCTCTTCCTACACTCAGAATTCCATCGATGGTGTAAAGTATCACCTCATTAACCATTGTGAGTTTATTAAGGAACTAATGGAATATTTGGAGTTTGTGTATTCCGACAAAGGGAATATTTCCTGCATGTTTGATGTATGTAGAGTCTTTTATCGCACTGAGAAATAAGATCGGTCCCTCACAAAACTCTTCATGGGCTATAAAAAGACATATGAGGAACTGAATGCACTACTACCATTTAGTCTTGATGTTAAGGTTCAACAAGCTCAACGAGAAAAGATGGTAGTAATGGGTTTCCTAGCGGCACTCCCTTTGGAGTATGATTCTATTAAGGGGCAGATTTTGTCCAGCCTTGAGATCTCGTCCTTCCAAGAAACATTTAGCAAGATACTTTGCACAGAGACCTTCTCTAGAGGTCAAAGCGGTAACTCTAGAGGGGCAAGCTCTGGAGGAGTTATTTGTTATTACTGCCATAAGCCTGGCTATGAGATACGAGACTGTAAGAAGCCGTAGAGTTGGAATTAGAGATTTTAGTTTGCTTAGTTTGCTCATGTAGCTTCCACTAATAAGGCATTGGATCAATCAATTCAGTTCATAGAAGAAGAATTAGCTAGGTTCCACTTGTACCAGGAATCATTGAAGTCTCCATATACTCCAATTACTTCTATTGCTGGGTCAGGTAACCTGAATAAATGGCTTGTCTCTTCTTCGTCCTCCGAATGGATCATTGATTCCGAAGCCACAAATCACATGATAGGTAATTCTAGCATATTCTCTACCTTTCAATCACAACCTTCCACTTTAACTATCACTTTGGCATATGGGTCATAATCATGTTCTTGGGTCATGCACAATTTTTCCCACTCCATCTCTCCCTTTGTCACCCGTCTTAAGTTTACCAAATTTCTCTTTTAATTTGATGTTTGTGAACAAATTAACTCGAGCACTTAAACGTTATATCTCATTCTTCCCTTTTTTTTTTTGTCTCTTTCGGGATCTTACAACGAAGCAGATTATTGGTAAATGACGTGAGTCTGGGGGTCTCTACATTCTTGATCATGCAGTACCAAGACCTGACACTTGTTCTGGAGCTACTATACCATTTGAGACGCATTGTCGATTGGGCCATGTCATACCCCAACCCTCGCCTTAGGCGGAAGAAGGGGGCGCGAGACTGTCCTGGGACTCTTTACTTGCTTTTTTAACACGGTGGTTCTGCTCTTATAACTCGAATCAAACATTATACAAAAATATAAAATAAAATTACCACCGTAGTGGTGTTTATAGTGTCAATACATACAGTATTGAGTCCCATTTACATATACATATACAAAAACTAGACATTTACATTTACATAATCAGAGCGCAAAACCTACTGTGATGTATTCCTACTAGTTTGTTGGCCCAGCAGTATGCGAAAGATCACAGACGTCCTCCTCTGTACCTACACAGATTAAAACCCATGCTAAGCTTAAAGCTAAGTGGGAAACATATGAATTATACATATACACATGCATCAATTCTCTTTTACAGTAAGCATATAATAGTAACAGATATATAGTAGCAGATATCATAATCAAATAGCAAACTTATACACATACTTGTACTTATAGCAGACTTATACTTGTTCGGATCTTCTGTAGGAGTTATAGAGCTTATACTTGTACAAAGGTACCCGTAGGTACTACAGAGCTTATACTTGTACAGAGGTACCCGTAGGTACTATAGAACTTATACTTGTACAGATGTGCCCATAGGTACTATAGGGCTTATACTTATACAGAGGTACCCGTAGGTACATTCAGAGTAGAACGATGTACATTACTTTACTCTTATTCATTATTTAGACTCTTATCATATAACTGTTTGACTACCTAGACCAGTGATAAGGAATGAGTCGAACACAACACAATAAGGCACTCAAGGTACTCTGCATAAAGATCGAGGTGTCAGAGCACAAAGCAAGAGTGTCGGGTTAATCGATTGCAGAGTGCCACACACTAATCGTAGAGTACCAAATACTAAATGTACCGTTATTCAATCGAGTACCAAAGTACTAAATGTGTCACACTAATCGTGAGAGTACCAAAGTAACAAATGTGCCATCGCGCCGCAGAGTGTCACAAGACTAATCGAGTACGCAAGATTACACGTGTCCGCTCATGTACAGAGGTGCCGTGGTCATTCAACATCCGGTCTCGAGCAAATTCTACAATTATATGTGTTCAAGAACTTACTATCTTATCATAGAGGCATTAAGTTTGCCAACATCGAACTTGCTTGAGACAACGAGAATAGCCTAATTTTTTCCTGCCTATTAAAACATGAATGGACCCTTTCATACACTTATGTGGTCCTCATTAGTCTAATCAGACAAGTCCTCGAGCAACTAAAACAAACAAAACAAAACACCAAAATTTCCATATCAGGATATTACGCCGCGGGCGTAGCACCGCTACACTACAACAGAGCCCTTCGGGCCACTGGGCAGCTTTGTTACTACCGCTGGCGCACCCGAGGTCATCGGGCCAAATCCTCTCATCCACGCTGCGGCATGGACATGCCACTCCTTGGCGTGGGCTTACTAATAAATTAATTTTATGAAAAGATTAAAAATACTGGTATGATCCCAGTTATCTGCCTGTTCATCTGTGACATAAAATTAATTTATTAGTCTACTTAATGAATCTGCTAGACTATTATCACTTCCTTTAATATGTTCAATTTCTATTTTTATTCCTGTATTAATTATTCTTTCTGTAAAGTTTAACCACCTTCTTTGTGAGGATCTTTTTTCATTTTTTAATTTATAAAACTTTACTATTGCTTCACACCGCTCGATAGTACTTCTTTCTTAGAAATAATTAATATTCTAAAGCCATCTATCGCATATGTTATAGCTTAAAATTTCCGCATCTATGCTACTTATACCCTTTTCTTTGTATTTTCCAATACTATATCTACGTATTTTTCTCGCATTTTTGGCCAATATTTATGGGGTTTTAAGTATTACGTCCATCCTAGGCTACATCCGTCTGTTTCAATTATTAAATAATCATTTATTAATGGTAGGTCTAATGGTGGTAATTTTGTAACTATATCTTTAAGAGATTTTACTAACTTAATATCTTCTTGATTAAAATATTTCTGCCCTTTACTTCCTACTTTACTGAATAAAGGGCCTGCAATCCTACTTAGATTTTTTATGAAAGGTCTGGCATAGTTTAATAATCCTAAAATTTTTGTAATTCTTTTGTTTCTTCTATTTTGTCTCGAAAAGGAATCTTTTCTCGAAATATGTATTGTAATAATATTTTACCGATCTCCTATTATTACCCTCAAAAATTCTATGGTCCTGCTGGAAATAATTGCATTTTACTTTTGCTAATTATAATACCATGTTCTTAAACTTTTTAATACTATCCGAGATGTCCTATATGTTGTTTTTTACTTTTGCAAAAACTAAGATATCATCTACGTAGATCAGTTACGAATGAGTCATTATCTCTAAATATATTATCCATCTTTCTTGAAATATAGAGGGTGCGTTTTAAACCAAATGGCATTACAAGCCATTCAATGTCCTTCGGGATGCTAGTGCGTCAGCTCCACAGATACTATCCTAAAATCTTAACTCGCAAAAACCCGATTTACAATCAAATTTGCTAAATATAGTACAATCTTTTATATTTCTAATAAATATTCTTGTTGGTATATCATATCCATCGTCAGACATCGTTAATCTTTTGTACACTCATCCATTTTTTCCTCTTTTTGTTCCACCGTGTTTATTTACTAGAAGGCCGACCATGAGGTGAATCTGACTGCATACCTCAGTTTTAAAAGAATCACACATGCGTGTCTTATAATCTTCTCTATCCTTTTCGCCTGCTTCTATCTTAGCAGCTTTTATTTTATAATCAGCTCTTTATTTTAATATACATTCGACTTCATCTTTTCCCAAGTATTTTAAAACATTTTCTCCTATAATTTCTAGTTTTTCTAACCTATCAATTAAGCTTTGTATTTGTTCTTCTTTTATGTTTATCATAAAGTAATTTATACCATTATTAATATGGACTAATTCTGTTAAGTACATACCTTCATATTCTTCTTCCTCAAAATCTTCTTGTATTATATTTACAAGACTGCATTGTCCTTCTTTTTCGCACTCACAGTCTTTTTTGCTGATAGCTTGGTTTCTAGAATATTCTATTTGTTTATCTATTTCTTCGGGGCTTATAATTCCTGATTTCTTTTGTAATGGGCTTATCATGCAGTGTCTTGATAAGGTAAAAATCTTATTGGAGTTATTTGTCCATTATCTTTTAATAGAAATGATAATCCCTAATATAACTTGATGTCTAAGATTTAAAGGTTTTATCCGTGTTTCTTTTAATGGTAAGGAGAATTTGACTGTATATAAATGCTTTGTCATAAAAGATATTTTAGCTTATAGTACTTAGATGGTTGGTATAATTTATAAACTTCCATTTACTGTTGTGCTATCATGTGTTTTTCTCGCTTATGTTATAAATCTTTTTGGTATTATTTTTTCATCTATAATTACATGAGTACAACCTGTATCTAATAATGCATATGTTTTTATCAAAAAAATCTTCTATCCTAATTGTGCATTCTATTTGAGGTGCTTTTATTTCTCCTAATTTATTACATATTTCTATAGGGTGGATTATTACATTAGAGTTTTCTTCATCCATAAATTCTTCTGGGATTTCTCCTAATTTTTTCTTTCCTATATATTTTTCAAATTTTGTTACTAAATTATTATATCCTTCTTTATTGAGATATTTTGCCTATTCTTCTATCTTTTCATCTATAGAGAGAGTATTTTTACCTTTGATTATTATTTTGACATTCATTTCTTTCAGTACTTAAGTTAGTGTCAAAGTATTTCCATATTATTATGCATCCTTCTAAGTAACACTTCTGGCATTTTGCTCCTATAATTTTATCTGGAAACCATTTACATTTAAAACATCTAATACTATCAAGTCCTCTATTCTTTTTCCATTGATGTTCACATGTTATATCCATAAATTCTGTATTTGGAAATTCTAATTCTACTAAATCATTATTTAGATCTTCGTTTTCACTGTCTGAGTTTTGTTTTCCTTCTGTGATACTAACTATACTATATATCGCTTCTAGACGATATTTTCATCTATTTCTAATAATTCTTCATTTTGTACATTCTAAAAGCATACTTCTAGTATTATATAGGTTTTTCTTTCAGGACAATTTGTACTTATGGTCTTATTTTCACACGATAACACTTAAGTTTATTTCTATATATTCTTTCGGATTGTATTTTCTAACATGTCTCGTTAGGATCCAAATGTTTTCTTCTAGTAGATCTTTTAAGAAATATCTTTTATTGTATTTTTTTATATGGTTTATATTTCTTTTCTTTCCTATTTCTTCCATTCCATATGTTTGTGGTGTAAATATATTTTTACAAAATCTATATCACTTTCTTAAGTTGTCTTTGGGTTTGTATTTCGCTGCATTTTCTTTTTAATATTTTCATTATATGGTTTATCCTATGTCCTATACTCCAAGGTTCTTGGTTTTCAGTCATCTCATCTTGTTGGACTCCTTTTAATTCTCTCCATGAGGTTTCAATTTCTCTCTTCCTAAGGTCTCCCGAGTTTCCTAAATAATTTTTCCTAACTTTGTTAAATCCATTTCGAAATAGAAACACAAAAATGGTAGTATGATTGATAGAATTCTTTATATATTTCCAGCCTTTATCTCACATTTGTTCTAGATGTAATAATGCTTCTTGTTAATAGTAAGATGTCCTTGAGTCGATCTTCTCCCCGTAATAAGACTACTAATTTGGTTTACAAAATTATAAGGATTAGCTCCTAATCTGGAGCATATTATTGCAATTTTCTAAAATTTGGCCTTATAAGATTCCCATAATGTTCTCAAGTGCTTTCTCCTAGAAAGGTTTCTAAATATTTATACATGGTTTCGATCTGTTTCGGGGTATATTTTTCCGCACTTCTCGCTATCGGATAATTTCCATCTATTATACACTATTCCATAATTGTGGATCATGAGTCGCTATATTCAATATTTTGTCCTGCTTGTCCTTGGAATCCTATAGGTTTTTCATTGGGTAAGGTCTTCCTTAGGTCTAAAATCTATGGATTCATCATAGGATTGATCAGTCTGGGCTTGTTCTCAATATGCTTGTGTCTTGGTAAATTTCATCTTGCCTTATTCCCATAGGTCGGGTTCCGTAAATGAGAGAGAAGCTGGTAAAGGCTTACTTCATCATCCATCATTTCTAAATCATTATCTGATTCTATGGCTTCATTGTCATCTTCTACTAATTCTATGACCACAATGTTTCCTATATTATCATAGATTAATCTTTCTTCTTCTTCTATTTCTCCTTTTCTTAATGCTAATGTTTCTATTTTTAATAAATCTTTCTCCCGCTTATTATCTATCCGTCATAAAGTATTCTTTTATTGATAATCTTTTCCTTCTAAATTTACGAGTCTATTTTTATTTTTGTTAATTCTTCGTATTCTTCACTTTCTTGTGTATCATTCTTTTTGTAATCTATGAATCTTATACTAGTTTTTCCTAAAGAATTTTGATATACTAAAGAGGATTTTGGTGTAACTGTCTCTGTTTTCTTAGCAAAATCTTCTAAATCCCATTCTAATCCTGCTAAATTTTCTGTATTTAATGCCTCTGGTTTAACCATTCCTACTCCTTTAGTGGCGCAGATTTACCACATCTTCTACTTTTATTTTTACTTATTATCTCATAATTTGTACATCTTCCAATAAATCCTATATTAATTACTAGATTGCTACCTTTATTTGTTGTCTATATCCTTTGTTTTAATTCCTATTTTAATATCTTGTTGTAAGTCTTTAAGGCTCATCATAAAATCTGGCATACAATATACTATACCTATGTTATTATTCATATCTATTTCTGTACTTGCTATCATTGCTTTTCCCATATCTGTCCAACTATCATCATATATATGTACTTCAATGTTTTTGTTCAACCTTTTCCTTCTTAAGCCTTAATGGCTATAGTTATTAATCCTAAATGACAAAAGCTATAATCTTTTCTTAACTTGTCTACTATGCTTTTCTTCCTAATAATTCTAAGGTAATATGTATCATCTCCAAACATTGAATTTCTTCTTCTCGATACATTTTATAAATTTATTTCTCTTTCAAATATCTTCTTTTATATATCACTTCGGTTCTAATATTTTTAAACCATTAGTCTTAAAGTATTCTATTTCGATCTATGATTTCAACTATTTCTCGTTCGTATTTATCACTGTCAAGTAATCTATCATTATTACTACTTGTTTCTCCTACTTCATATATTGTTCTAGAAATTCCAGAAAATGATCTTCTGCTATTCATTGCTTTTTGTTTGCTCCACTGCTCCAAAATTATAGGTTCTAGGTATTGTTATTGATTTCTTAGGTTTTCCTATTTCTAGGTTATTTATTCCTTTTATAAGATCTTCTATGTCTTGTGGTTTTGAACTACTAGGTTTATCGTATATTTTACTAAGTTTCTGACTTATATTTAATAATAATAATATGATTATATTATTTTGTTTTACTAAAGTTAAATCTGTTTTACTAACAAATTTTCGAACTTAGACCTTCTTGCATAATAGAAAATTCTTTTGCTTCTTCAAGTATTTTAAGATATGTTTGATTTTGTCAGGTTATTCATATAGCCTATTCAATTTTAATATATCTGTTTATCTCCTTATTTATTTCTACAAAGTTTTAGTTGGTTAATGATTTTATTGTTAGATTCTTCTTAAGTATTTATTTTATGTAATATGTCTATTTTCTTTACCAAGTCTAGTGAATGGATGTAATCTAGATTTTTTCAATTTTTTCTACTTGTTTTCAGGTGTTTTAATTAATATATTCTCAGGTTGAAAGTTTTAAAATTTTCCTGAGAAATTGATTAGACCTACTAATGTATTGGAGCGTTTTATATGAATTTTCTAAGTTTTCTGAATGTATGTTATGTGTATAATTTTCTTTTTTATAATTGCACTTGAGTCTAAATGAGTCTGGAATACTAATTTGTTTTTCTAAGTTTTCTATTCTGAGATCTAGATAATCTAAATTTCGAATTAAATGACTAATCTTTAATAATTAAGGTATCTTCTATGTTCTTCCTCGATAATCCACAATCGGTAGAGTTTCTATTGTTATCAGTTTTTCATAAAATATTTTCTAGTATAATATTCTCAGGGCTGAATGGTTCTTATAAGAGGAACTATATCTAATGTTTTAAGTAATTATTATATTCAAATATAATAGTAAATTTCTAAGACTTTCTATAGTCCCGAGTTTATCACTATTTCGTGGAAATCTATGTGGCTAATTTTTCTCGTGAAATCAAATCTTGTCATGGACTAATTTTTTAAATAAATAAGATAAATAAAGCTTGTTTATGTCTGATTGATTTAATTTTAAATGTCTTTTTTCTAGATTGCTTCTAAGTATATTAAACACTAATCTTTCTTTATCTAATCTTTTAGTAGTAGTTATTATCTCAAGAACAGCAAAATTCCTTTTAATATAATTTGTTGTAATATTAAACATCTCAAGCTTCAAACCTCACAAATATTATCTCTTTTCTAATTATTTCTAATTGGTTTATATATTCGTTAAAAACTAGAGGATCTAAACACTCTTCTAATTCTTCCAATATATTCTTTTATGATTAATTTTATCTATGGTTAAATAGATCTAAGGCTCGATACCAATAAAGAGGGTCGTAATTTCATTTTTAAGTTTGACAAAGAAAGGAGAGTGAGAATTAAAAATTTTATATGTCCTACTCAGGGTTTCCTTACTTTCTTATTGATAAATACGGTTTTAAATTTAACCTTAAAATCGCAGTAATCAATTATGATTTTTAGGTTAATTTTCAAAACTTCAGTTGGTAAATGTGGTTTAAAAACAAAAAATAAATAGTTTAATGATTATTTTTAAAAAAAATTTATATGTGTTATCATTTTTTAAAATGGATTATTTGATATCAAACAATAGGCTAATGTGAATGAGGCAATGAATGGTATTCATCTACGTATAACTTCTTACTCCAAATCATATTCTAGTTTTTGGTCAATGACATCGATCTATGAACGAGTCTGCAACACTAATATTGAAAGAACAATTATGATTTAGGGTCAATTGAACTTGATAATGAATTTAAAGATCCATATATTTAACATAATTGGTGATTTGAGGTAGAAAATGTGAAAGACAAAATATTAATAAAATAAGGAAATATATATATATATATATATATATATATTATTTCCCTCATTTTTACTCTCACTTCCTTTTTCTCCCCCTTTTAAGTATCACATTAATTTATCAATAAGATTTAACTCAAATTGTTAAGTGGTTAGAATGACATAAGAAGGGAGGGTTTGAGTCTTAATAGACGCAAATTTGTGAGGAACATAACCTAATATTATGATGTAATGCAAAATAAATAGATGTCAAAAACAAAAGGTATCACATTAACTCTAACTCTTTAAAAAAATGTTTTAATATTTTTTCCATTTTCTATTTTGTTAAAAACATAAAAAAGAAAGTACAGTAGACATATTCACAAACTTTTAATTATATCTTTTTAATTTTTAATATTTCTGATTTAATTTAATTATGATATTATGTAATTGAATTAGTTAACTTTTAGGTAAAAGCAAATATTTTCCATAATTTAAATATATTTTTAGTTTCATTTTTATTTTTACTTTCCTCTTTGAAAAAAGTAAAGCTTCCCTATATTCATACAAAATATACTGCATACGTGGATTAAAAAGGCACAGATTATTCAAGAAAGCAACAAAAGTTATAATAACTATGGAACAATTATGGTAGTAATTTAGATTTAAGGATTTTTTTTTAGTATCTTTGACTTTTAAATCAAACCACAATTATTTATGAAGAGAATGAACTAAACTCTCTCCTTTATTTTACTATTCATAATATAGCATTTAGTAATGTTGAAGGTAATTAAATAAAGGGTTAATTACATTCTCTCAACTTATCCCTATTTTCTATTTTTTGATGCTCTTTATCTTTATTTTTTGCTCAATCAAGGATCTTTAAGTATCTAATTTTTTTCTATTTTTATACCTCAACTTTACTTTATTCAATCAAGTGTCTAAACTTTTCAATTTTTTCTATTTTAATATCTCACTTATTTTTGGTTTAATCTATATTTAAACTGCTAATTTTTGCTTAATATATTATTTGTAATTATTCATATATAATATTTTTTTCACATAACACTTAGAAAACAAGTAAAAATAATAGAAGATAATTAAGAGTTGTTTTAAAATTACTATATTTTATTTGGATAAGAAATTTTTTTTTTATCCCAATTTAGAATATTTTTTTATTGTAACAAATAGATAGTAAAGACCCTAATTTCAAAAATATAATATTGTAATTCCACTTCATTAAAGAACATTTAATTAATTTCATTATTTTATAAGATATGGAATGTCATTTGAATTCAAATTTTCCTAATTCAAATATCATAATAAGATTTTACTAGTCAAGAAACATTTGATTGAACAAAAATTAAAAGTTTGAATATTCGATTTAACAAAAATAAAGTTCAGACATTAAAATAGAAAAAATCAAATAGTAACAAAAATAAAGTTAAGACATCAAAATAGAAAAAAATAACAAATTTAGACACTTAATTGAACAAAAATAAAGTTAATACACCAAAATAGGAAAAAATAAAAAAGTTTAAACACTTAATTGAACAAAAATAAAACCGAGACACAAAAATAAAAAAAATAAAGAAGAGTAATTATATTATTGTAAAATTAATTTTCATATATTTAAAATTGTTTTGTAGATAGTTTCCATATACTTTAGAATTTAATATGATATATATAGTCACAAAAAGACACAACAACAAAAAAGAAACTCATGAAATCAATTAAAATATAAATTGTATTTTGAAAAAGTATTTTAATATTTTAATTTTAAGCTGTAAATGATTTAGAGATATATAACGGAATAACGGAACGTTCCAGTGGATCGGAGTGTAGAGGCCTGTGTTTAAACGTCCAGCATACTAAATGAATTGAATTGGAAAATGATACATGGCAATAAAGCTTATCGACACACAGAAGAATACATAACAAGAATAGAACATGGATGGAAAAAATAATGGAACAATAGCAACTCAAAAGTGCATACAATATTTCAATTAACATTCCAGCGCCAGCTTCTTTGGAAACATTGAGTTCCAATCAGGGAGAATAGAGATGTACCCTTTCAACTTCTTGTGTACCATCCATCCATCTTTAACTTGACCTGCCTCTTCAGCTTCTTCTTAAGACAATGATTAAACCAACATTTAGTATCTTCCATACTGACTGAAGTTCTAAATCTTTGTATGTATCTATCTAATTAGACCACCATACTTAACATACCTGAATTGCATGATTATACAGAAATACATCCCAAGATTTTGCTTTCGATGTGTCCTAATTTTTTTCCTGATAGGTAAATGTTTTTTTTTTGTCCATATTGGAACTCAAATCTGGAGCCTCCCAATAACAACATCCCATCCCTCCTTAATCACTTGAGCTGGCCTCAAGGGCGCTTTAGATGAGTCCTAATGTCATGTCTCTGTTTGTGCGTGGTTAAATCAGTCTCATTGCAGAAACTTAAAATTTCCAAAATGTATAAGATATGATGGAGAAACCAAAACTTCTCGCTGTACAAAGTTCTCTGAGTCTCTGTTAAGATAACAAATCAAACCCAAAGTTTAGGTAATTTGCTAAGGGATCAACAATTTATATTGTGTCTTAGGCTACTAAATCTTTTAACATCCAGTTTCATGTGCAGTTCCTCCTGTTTAGACAAGGAGTCGGTGAATGGAGAAACAAACAAGCAACAAGGTCTAAATTTATGACCTACCAAAACTAGAGCTGTGAATCAGGTTGACCCCGTGAAGTTTAATAGCTATCTGTATCTAATTAGGCTACCATAATTACCATACCTGAAATATATGATTGTATAGAAATACATTCCAAAATTTTGCATTTGATGTGTCCTAATGTCATGTCTCTGTTTGCACTGAGATATTGTGCATGGTTTAATCTGCCTCATAGCAAAAACTGCAAAACGTATAAACTATTATGGAGAAACCACAACTTCCAAAAGCAAACAATCCTGAGTCTCTCTTAAAAGTTAAGGTAATTTGCTAAAGTTAGGAAGTGTCCTGATTCTATTGTGCCTACTTAGCCAACTAAATCTTCAACATCCAGCTTAATGTGCGGTTCAGACACAGATTTAGGTGAATGGAGAAACAAACAAGCAACAAGGTCCAAACTAATTACCCACCAAAACTAGAGTCTATAAAGAATCATATTAAAATCAATGACTCTGAAATTTAGCCGTTAGGTGGGGTGAGCCAGCATTACATATCAAGCCAGTATAAATTATAGTCTTAACAGTTAAATGAATGGGAGCATGATTTCGTTTCACATGAATAACTGGAATTCCAATCTGACAAAAATTTAAGCTTAAGCTAAATTAAAAACATGAAACCGCAAAGCATACTTACATTAGTTGATTATCATGAAGAGTCCTGAAAGAAATTGTTGCTCAAGCCGCCACCATAAATTGAAAATTCTTGAATGACAAGCAGCTCCGACAATCATTCCAGTTCAGTACATTCCCTGAGCATTTCATACATTAAGCAACATCCAGCACCAGGTGTGGCCATCTTAACCTGCAACTAGAAGCACTAATATTAACTTCCAACAGAATTTTCTATATCACAGCCTGCACATAATGTCAAAAGAGGAAGCCGTATACCTTGTGCTAGAGAGAGAAAGGGAGCTTACCACACAGTTCATAATGAATGATCAGATGCTGTGTCAAAATCCAGCAGCAACTTGACTTATTCATTATAGCCCTTTTAGGACCAAATATTTGAATTGGGCAGTCTAAAGCAACTACTCCCACAAATTTCCATGAATGGTTAAATTTTGGAAGTAAGAAGCAATTCACATTCTGTTGGAGCTGAAAGTGTTCCATTGGAACCTTCATTATGCGTTTGAGATGATACCAACTAGCTACATGCCACACAACAAAAACCAAACCTTAACGAATCTCACGAAATAGGAGCAATCATATTAGTATTTGCAGTGCGAATTACCTCACACTCTCCAGGAGGTTACACTAAAATATATTTAGTCCTCAATGTAAAGGACAAACCTCTGAATATGCATGAAGAAGCTCATTCAAGAAGGCAAGGCCATGGCTAGTCTCCAAGTCATTCTGACAACTTAACAATGCTCTCAAAAGTCCCTTAACTCACTTAAGCACAAATCAACACACAGCTTCAGTCTTGTTCATTCTACTGTAATTCTTTTGAGGTTCCAGTTAAATCCACCTGTTTATCAGAAATAGCAGTGGCAGAAAGACATCTGATATGCATCATATCATAAAGTTTGTGTATCTTTTGCATCTCTCCACTTCTAATGTAACCTTGAACCAAAGTACAGTATTCTAAAAGGTTAGACTCCACACCAGTCTTGATCATTTGATTCAAAAGCTTCATAGATTTTTCTATATCTCCATGCTTGCAAAGACCATTGATCAAGGCAGAGTACGTAACAACAGAAGGAGAAATCCCTTCTTCTATCATTTTATCTTTCAGTTCGAAGGCTTCATCCATATTACCAATCTTGCAAAATCCATCGATCAATGTATTATAGGTAACAACGTTTGCAGACAATCCCTTCCGGTGAAGCTTGTGGAAAAGCCTTCGTGCTCGATCCAGGTTTTCTGATTTGCACAAGCCATTTATAAGAGCATTGTATGTAACAATGTTTGGCATAACACCCTTCTCAGCATCTCATCCCGGCAAGTGAAAGCTTCATCAACATTACTTGTGCTGCAGAATAGCCATGAATCAGCGTACAGTATGTAAAATTATCCTGAACAAATCCTTTCAGTGATAATGTAGATAAAAATGTTCTTGCATCGTCAACCTTCCCAGCCTTGCAAAGGCCTGCAATAGCAATATTGTACACAATATTGTTGGGTAGTAGCAAAGTTTTACAACTTTCATCAAGAGAATCTGCAATTTTCTGAATGCCTGCATATCTAATGTCAGACTTGAGGACACTTCCATGATCAGCAAAAGAACCATGATCCACCATCTTCTGCAACAGCAAGTTTGCTTCATCTAGCCTGCCAAGTCTATAAAGGCTACTGACCATTGTGCTGCATACAATTATATTCGCAGATATCCCATTCTCAGTCATCTCAAAATATGAACTGAAAGCTTTGTCCAGCATCCCTTCTTTGCACCAACCATCAATAAGGGCTCCAAAAGTAATAACATTCGGGGTCAAGCTCCTCATGGCCATCTCATTGAGAAGATCTGTCACTTCAACTAATCTCCTAGACTTAAAAAGTCCACAAATAAGAGAATTGTACATCTCAATAGAAGGTGAAATTGATTCCTTTTCCATGGCATCCTTCACTTTAAAAGCTTGTCCAACATCGCCAGCTTTACAATACCCATCTGTAAGGGTTCTGTACGTTATTGCATCAGGGCAACATCCCAACTCCTTCATCTTGTCAAATATCTTCTCAGCTTCATCCATTTTCCCCATCTTACAGAGTCCACTGATCATTGTATTGAAAGTGATCCTACTTTTGGTAAATCCTCTTGTAAGAATATCTTTCCACAGTGTTACAGCTCCTTCAAAATCTCCATTCTTGAATAACCCATCAAGCAGGGTGCTATAGCCAACCTCATCAGGAGCCACACCTCTTCTCATCATCAGATGCCAAATTTTCAAAGCATCATCAAAGGCACCCACATAGCAAAAACCTTTAAGAAGAATGTTATAAGTTATGACAGTTGGTTCTATCCTTTCCTGAAGCATCTTGTTACAAAGGTTGAGAGCTTCGGTTGTATGGCCTTTTCTACAGTAACCATCCAGCAGAGTATTGTAGCTATAAGGGTCTGGTTTCAAGTTCCAATCCATCATACGCATTATTACTCCCTCTGCTTCATGAACTTCACCACACTTAGCTTATTAATCAATGAGTTACAAATAAATAAGTTTATCTTTCAGGCCTAATCTCAAGATTCCCATCCAAAAGCCTAACCGCATCATCCATCTTCCCAGTTCGACAATAACCATCTATCAAGACACCATAAGCACGCTCATCTGGAACCAAAGCCACCTCCTCCTGCATTGCTCGAAGCACCTTCTCTGCCTCATCCGTTTTACATTGTTTACAATAACCCTTGGATCAACAAGGTATATGTAACCACATTTCTTAAAACCCCTTTTCAGACACACATGAATTTCGCACTCCTTTTCTGCAGCTTCCACATCCCCAGACTAACATACCATTAATCAAACTATGGTTCACATCAAGTCTAAACACCCAACTTCTCCATTTTTTTCACATATCCCGCTGCTTCAACCACTCTCCCATCCTTACAATATGCATTCACCATTATTGAAACCATAAATACGTCTGGAACTATTCCAACCCTGATAATTTGTGGATATACATAATGTGCCGTGTGGGTCTCCCCATTTTTAACCAAATTATTTAACAAACTATTGCAAGACCGCAAGCTTGGTATCCGGGCCGCACTTGCCCATATTATCAAACACGTACAATGCATTCTTTGTCAAACCCTTTTCCACATACACCTTCAGAATCATATCAAAAACAGTGGGAGAAAATGCAAATTCTCGATAAACCCCAACCAATTCATCCCAAATCACATTGCCAAAACCCTTAGACTTACAAAGATCAACGAGCTGGTTCAAGTATGCTCTGGTTTCATCATACATTCGACCTCTAGACAGTATATGAACAAGCTTACAGTAAGATTTAACGTTGGGTCTAAAATTTTGCTGCTTAGAAACAAATTGGAAAAACCCTAGAGAAGCAACAGGGTTTAGCCTGAGGTCCCGGAGAACAGCGTCGACGATGTCGTCAGAGAAGTGGCAGTTAAGTTTGGAGATGCCATTGCAACGGCGGAGAAGCGCCAGGCGGCAGATGCGGGAGACTAATTCCGGTGGGTTTAGATGGGATTCGTCCCGGAGCTTCCAGAAAAGGGTCCGTGAAAGGTGGATCGGTCGACGGAGATGGAGACGTGAGGGAAGAAGTGGAGGAGTGAAGATGGAGAAGTACCTGAGCATTGATACGTGTGGAGTTCGATCCGCCTACCATCATCAGATCATCCGAGTTACAGTTGCTATCGCTCCTAGTCTTCGATTTCCGAACCAGGAAGGACTCTCCGATGTGCCAAAACAACCATTTTTTTCTTCCAAAATATTTTCTCTTATTTGCTTACCTTCCATTACATGAATTATTTTCATTTTTATTACTTCTAGGGTTGGTTTGTTATTTGTATTCATTCCTACTTTAAAAAATGTATATTTGGTTAAAATTGACAAAATATTAGGAAATTTGCAAAACTAACCCTATCTTATTTTTAGAGAAAAATAACCCTTTCAAGATTATTTTGCTGTGACGCTTCAATCTGGTACCCTATGTTAGGAAAGGGTGTCACAAATCTGAGAACTATAAACCTGTTAACTTATATAATTCTAAACAATTATCTTGAAAATATAAACTTACAAAAATATTTCATATGCATACACCGTAGTGTATTTACAGTGTCTTGTACATATATTCTGAGTCTCATTTACTTGTACTTTTAGGTTCTTACATTTACACTTACAAAATCGATTCAAACCTATCTCGCGACACTTACAACAGTTAGCCCCACAGATGGAATATCACTGACGTCCTTCGCACTCCACACGTATAAACACATGCTTAAACTTTATAACTTAAATGAGACTATAAATATGGATCTAATTCACTATAACGTATCATTACAATACTTTATAACATTTTATTCATAATACATGTTACTTCTCATATCATTATAATTAAATTACATATTGCATTTTACATCATTTTCATGTTTCACGCCTTTTATAACATTTCAAAATTTTCATTTCATCTTATATTATGCAAAAAGTATTCCAAAGGTTTGATACTTAGTAACTACATGTACCAAGGTACTATCACCGTGATGAGACAATGATTTCATAAATGAATGACTGCATGACCCAAACTTGCCAATTTATAACGATCCAAACTTTTATCTAAGGTCATCGAATTCAAACATGGTCATCCGTCTATAAACCGTATAATCGTAGAGTACTGTTACCCCCTATAGGCATGCCTATCTATCTAACTACCCGGTTATAAACAGGCAATAAGTTTTATTATGTTTTCAACAACTTTAGGTATTTAAAATATATCTCATATACACGAATAATCCATCGATATCATGTATATTTATGAGATATTCATTATCAAATATCTTTATAAACATTTAATCAGATTTCAGACTTTCTTTTCATATAACAAAAATTATACGCGGTATTCTTTTATCTTTCATAACACGTGTTATCACGATCAACTTACTATGACGCATTATTTCATATATCAATACATTTATATGTACTTTATACAATTTCAATTTCATAACTAATTTACCTTAACAATTCGAGGCAATCTGTTCCATTGACTACAATTTTGACCCTGTAAACGAAATTGTTAGAGAAAGCGATCTTTTAACTCAATATACCCCTATGTCTTAAGTTTCTTATGGTTCAAAAATCATGTCATTTGGACTTTTAATTTGGAAGATATGGTCTAAACATTTTGAACTCCAGTTCTCAGATGCTTCAGAATGCATTATAATCAAATCGTCCTATATTTAAAATTTTTCGAAGGATAAGTGAAACATAATTTGACCATACTCTTATGAAAGTTGTTCTCCTGATTTCTAGTTTGTATAGAAATTTGAATCACTTATCCAAGTAGTATAACTCAAGTTATGATTTGAACAATCTAATTATCGCATTGTGGACTGTTTCAGATATCAGAACATAATTGTGTTCCTTACTTTGAGGAATTTTTTCAAGTCCACGCAATTTTGTAAATGACACACTTATTTCAGGAGATTTGCCCTCCTAAGTCTAGTTTACCTGTAAATTTGAATCACTCAATTGGATATGATGGTCAAGGATGAAACACAGTTTGGAAAAATTACAAGATCTCCCTAAACCCAACATTTTCTCTATATACATTTTTCCTTCATTGAGGACTACAACCAAACCAAACAATTCTATACCAAAGTTCCAAACATATATTTTCCATACACAAATTCTACACATATAATCGATAGTTCTATTCCATACCTTGATTTTTTTTCTTCTTCTTCTCTTCTTCCTTCTTTCTTCTTTTTCTTCTCTTTTTTCTCCTCTCTTTCTCCTTCTTCTCTTCTTCACCTAGTTTGCCCTAACCCCAAAGCCAAAATGAGATATTTTGTAAGACCATGTTTGGTCTTATCCACTTATGGTCAAAAGTCCATTTTTTCTATTTCCATTCTTCAACTTCTATTATTTACAAATGAACTATTCAAATTCTAATTTAACATACAATCTTTTCATCTTATGACACTTAGGTCCTTAATTGGCAAATACTACCAATTTAACCTTGGCTTTTATATTAATCCCGGTTTTAATTTCTTTTTTCTCACATTTAGCACTTAAATTAAAAATACAAATTTAACTTATATTATACCCTAAATAAAGAGTAAAACAACTAGTAAGTATAATTTGGGGTGTTACAACTCTCCCCCTCTTAAAAGAATTTCGTCCTCAAAATTATTACCTTGAATCCAAGAGTTGAGGTACCAGGCCTCTCATTGTCGACATACTCCTGCAAGTTGCTTCCTCCATACCGTGATGTTGCCAAAGCACCTTTACCAGAGGGACTTGCTTGTTCCGCAATTGCTTTACTTCACGATCAAGAATAGCTTTTGGCTCTTCATCAAAAGTGAAGTTTGGTTTCACTTGTATATCTTGTATTGATAATATGTGTGATTCATCATAACGGTATTTCCGAAGCATAGACACATGGAACACATCATGCAACTTGGCTAACTCTGGAGGGAGTGCCAACCGATACGCCATTGGTCCGATTCTCTCCAAAACCTCATATAGGCCAATGAACCTCAGACTAAGCTTCAATTTCTTCCCAAATCTAAGCACTTTTCTCACTCATTTAGATACCTTTGCATCACTTTATCACCACTTCATATTCAATGTCCTTCCAAATCGACATATGACTTTTGCTAATCACTAACAAATTTTTAACCTTTGTCATCAACTAACCCTTTGCTTCTCGTATTCATTATGCCCTCAGACCAATCACTGCTATGCTCATTCAATTATGTCCAACACACACATCTTCAGCCATACAAAGCCTCATATGGTTCCATGCCAATGCTTGATTGATAACTATTGTTATAAGCAAATTCTATCAATGGAATATACCAATCCCAACTTCCAAAGAAATTCCATTACGACTAAGCATATCTTCGAAGACTCAATCAACCTCTGATTGTCCATCCGTCACGTGAATGTCAGATGAAATTAAGCAAGTTCTGCTAATCTGTAATTTTCCAAACCTCGATGTAAATCGCGGATCTCTATTTGACACAATAGACAACGACACACCATGCAATTGCACAATCTCATCCACATATAGCTCCGCTAGTCGATCCATAGAATAGTCAATCCTGGCTGGTATAAAATGGGCCGACTTTGTGAGCATATTAACTATCACCCATACAGAATCATGCTTCCTTTGCGTAAGAGGAAGACCAAACACAAAATCCATGGCCGTAACGCCCCAAAATACCCTATAATTTTTATAATAATTTTATTATATGTTTAGTGTATAAATCTCTGTCAACGAGGATTTTATGAGAATTGATAAATATAAAATGAAAATGTTAAATGTTATATGATCGAAATGAGTATATGTGATTGAGTGATAAATTCTAAATGTCAAATAATAGAACCCAGAATTAACCCATATAGAAAGGGCAATGAAATTCTTAGAAAAGATGACTCTGTGGTCATAAGTTATAAAGAATACTGTCTAGGTGTAAATATGAGGATTGAAGTGCAAATACAAAAGTTATGCTATATAAGAATTATGGTAACTGCTCAAAATCTGATTTTGTAATAAACAAAGCCTTATGAGATTTAATGACTTAAGACCACATTTCTTGTCTTAAATGCCCATTTGGGCAAAATCTGAAAGGGGACACAGACAAAATGTAACGCACTGCACTAAATAATAATACGAAGCTTGACCAAGTTTGACCAAGTTGACCAAGTTTGACCAAGTTTGACCAAGTTTGACCAAGTTGACCGTTTACCTTTCAGGAGGAATAATTTTAGGTTAACTAAGACACCATTCTGAAGGCCTCGCCGATACGAAGTTCGTGCTAGATCTATGAATCGCCGCCAATCCGACTTACGATAAAAGCTACGGCCATTAGAAGTTCAAATGCAGCACTTTATCGCGCCCAAGTTCGTCTTTCAAACTTTACCCGAAAGCGACCCTAGGCCCTATATAAGCATAACTTAGACAAAGGAAACCTGCAAATTTCCCAAACACTCCTCTTCAGCTCCCAAAACCCTAGAGAAAAATTCTCCAAACTTGTGGACCCGAGTGGGTCATTTGAACCATTGCGAGCCGTGGAAGATTGCAAAAAAGGAGGCGCCACCGGCCACCACCGTGCTACACGCGCCGCCAGGGTGCGCCCATCGTTTACCTAAGCCGGGCCGTGAAATTTCACCCGCCAACCGACGACGCCGCCGATCTCGCCTGAGAGTTAACACGGCGGTCGGCCTGGGCGTCGGATTTTTCGATTTTCCGCCACTTCGTGCCACCCCATAGCTCCTTTCCACCATTTTCGACCTTCTTCTGAACTCATCTACGTGGTCCCTTTTGCAGATTTCGTGACCGCTTGGAAGTTACAACGAAAACGAAATTGGCCGAAGCTAGACTGGTTTTCTCCGTCACCACAAATGACCGCTGCACTGAAGGTGAATTGCACTCAACGAATTCTCATTCTGGGCTTTCCATTGATATGGTTTGTAAATTTTACATCGCTTGGTTATATTTCCATTTTTATTGTTTCGTAATTACCGAGGAGCTCCGGATCAAATAGAGAACACCTGGCCAAATTTACAAAATTGAAATTGTATTAGTGAAATTGGATGTTTTTAGGAATTATCGATCTGGCTCACTCCTCGAGAAATTAGCTCAGTGAAAAGCCCCAAATTTGTATCTGCCTATAGGGCACCTGTAATTGACCCGCTTCTGAGTCCAATTTTGACGGTTTCATGTTTCTACGCTTATTCTACGCCTTCTGGGCATCTGTGCTGGCTGTTCGCTTATTAACCTAAGCGGAGTTTTATCTATATTACAGCACTCACGCCGTTTAGAGACGATCCTCATAGGGAGCAGGACTTGAAATATCTATAGTCTCGTGAGTGGTTTATACGCTTAAATGATTTGGGATATTATGTCGATATATCTACATGGCTTAATACTAGCATATATACTGCTGATCAGATTACGGTTGCATTCAAACATGATTTTCGGTTTCATATAAAACAAGTTATTGTCATGTGAATTTTGTCAACATTTTAACTGATGAAAGTTTTACTGTTCGTGTGGGATGAGCCTGGGTGGTGCTCGGATATTTTTGGGTACATGATTGAGGTTGTAAAATTATCTTGAAAACTATTGTAAAGAAAAAAGGGGTGGATCTTGAGACGGTGAGATCGACTGATACTCAGATATCGAAAGGCATATGAGAATGGGAACTGCTTATTAGTTACCACGTTAGACGTGAGGCTCGCTTGATCCCTAATGGTCGGGTATATTTGGGTTTTACCATTGACGTGAGGCTCCACTGATCCCCGACGGTTGGGTATTCTGGGTTTTTTTACCACGTTAACGTGAGGTCGGTTTGATCCCGACGGTTGGGTATTCTGGGTTTTTACCACGTTAACGTGAGGTCGGTTTGATCCCGACGGTTGGGTATTTTGGGTTTTTACCACGTTGACGTGAGGTCGGTTTGATCCCGACGTTAAGTATCTCGGTTTTACCACGTTGACGTGAGGTCGGCTCGACCTCTACTCGCTTGGTATTCGGTTTGCCACGTTGACGGAGGTCGGTTCGACCAATGCCAGTATTCTGGTCGCCACGCGGACGGAGGTCGGCTCGACCCGACGGTTTGGTATTTCCTTTGCTTACACGGGCGACGCCAAGTACGGCTTCATCTAATGTTTAGATGAGTACATGGTACGGTACAACGTTGGTTTATGTGGTACGGACGTTGTTGATATTTTAAACGGGTATAACTATTTTAATACTCATGGTTTTGGTGCATTTCATGGTTATTTTTATCACTGATGACTATACATGTTTTGTACTCGCTTTATGTCAGGTACGCCTCGCATTATGTTTTCTTACATTGGGACGGCTAATTTGTTGGCATGATCCGTATATGTTGGACTTGGGTAAAAGTCGGGTTTTGTGAAATGTTTCTAAACTGGGAACTTTACAAGAGCACCAAGGCTTTAGAGGAGAACCATTGAAATATAAAAGGTTATTTTTCCTTATAAACTATGACACTCACTCGAGATTTATTATCTCACATTATTGTTTTAAACTGCTCCTAGGTCCGCATTGTAGCCGAGGGGGCCTATTCAACATTTGACGTCGTTCTCTCCGCCACAGCTGACGTACTCTATCGCATTTATCTATTCCGAGTTTGTCAGATCGGGACTTAGTTCATTTTTACTGCACTCTAAATCCACAATACTCTTAGAACGCTCCGATATTCAGTATGGAACTTTTTACGTAGACCTCACATTTATAATTGTTGCGTGGGTTTATATATATATTTATGTATAATTGTATTAAATTAATTCATGGTGTTAATTCCTTGTTGTGGGGTTCCACCGTATTCTCCCTAGGGATTATACAATGGGACTTCACTAGGCGAGACCACCCGGGAAATCCTGGGAGGGTATCCGGGTCGGGTCTTGGTCGTCAACAAAGAAGGGTTTTAAAAGAAGTGAGATTTGGTAAAAATCTTGCAAGAAGAAGGGCAATAAGGGCTAGGCTTCAAGTGCAAGAGATTCAAGGAATGAAAACCAAACCCTAACTCCCTTTCTATTTGTGTTTGTTTAATAAAACCCCAAATGTGGTATAAAAGTGTTCTTGGATGGATTTAGTTCAATTTGAGATTGTTTTTCATTGTTTTGATTGGTTTGGATTGGTTTTGAGGAATGGTTGTAAAAAGGAGAATGCTGGGTTTTCAAAGGAAATACTATCAAAAATTTGTCAAAACCCATGTTCTTGTTTTGGCTATAGGTTAAGTTATAATCATCCAAATGAAGTGATTCTAATTGGTAAAGAACCATAAGAGATAGGGATAAAAATGTGTAAAAGGGACTAGGAATAAATTGTAGCTCTAAGGCCCCTGAATATGGGCTTAAATGTGAGTTTAGGTAGCTCACAGGTATGCTCTGTTTTGGGTGTTGTTATGGTGTTTTGGCCATACGTTGAGTTTCACTCATCCAAATTGAGTGATTCAAAATTATGGGTAAAATAGACTTCTAGGGGAATAATTTACTTGAAGGAAGTGTATTCAAATTATTACCCCAAAGTGCCTATAAATCTGTCAAAATGGAGCTATGTGTAAGAATAGTCTGATTCTGCCTTGAAAATTGGAATAGTCAAGATGTAAAATGCAATAACTTGAGTTTTGTTGATCCAAATTGGATGATTGATGAGCTTAAAAGTCATCTATTTTTAATCCATTTTTCTGTTTGATTTCATCCTAAAGGAATAATAACATGCACAGAAGAAACTCACTAATTTGTTAGTAGGAGTGTGAAAGTATAAGAAAAAGCAAGAGAAATATACACCTATGGGAAAGAAAATACGTAAAATTACAGTGCTGGTAAATGAAAGCAAATTGGTAACTAATGTTGCATGGCTTGCATTGTCCAGCTTATGTGTCGCGACATCAGAAAATTCGAAGGAAACTTTACGCAGTCGCGATGCATTACAATGTAGGCAAATCAAGACTAACCAGACGTTATAATGATGTCGCGACAACATCGTGATGTCGCTGACGTAAGATCGATGTCGCGACAAGCGGATGGAGGTCGTGACAAGAGAAGCACCTGACGCGGCGACGCTTTGAAAGATGAAACTGATGTGATTTGCTTCAGTCGCTGACAGTAGGACTCCGACGTCAGCGACACCAAAAGCAACCGCGAAGCTCAAGGCCATAATCTGATGTCGCGACAAGAGATCGAGGTCGCGACATGAGATCGGCTCGCTTGAAAGTCGCACTCCATAAAGATGTCGATTAGTGATCATGTCGCGACATCGTAAAACCATCGGGCCAAGGTCAGATAGACTTAAGCTGATGTCGCGATAAGAGATCGATGTCACACATAAGAAGATACCTACCACGCTACGCCTTAAAGTCGATGTCGCTGACAAGAGATTGATGTCATGATATCGAACCATCGCGGGAAAGCTTCAAAAACATTAGCTGCTGTCATGACAAGGGATTGAGGTCGCGACATCATGAACACCAGTTGAAGCCTCCAGAGACTAAAGATCGATGTCGCGACATAAGAAGACACAAGTTCATACAAGTAGAGATTCAAAGCCGATGTCGCGACAAGAGATCGGCGTCGCTGGCTATTCAGGAACGACTCAATTCAAAGCCGCAGCCATAAAGTGATGTCGCGACAAGAGATTGATGTCGCGACATCGTAAATCATCGCTTGAAGGACTATGAAGACATGAGTCGATGTCACGCAAGATATCATGTCGCGACATCGTGAACTAATAGTTAAAACCTCGTGGAGCCATAGAGTGATGTTATGATAAAAGATTGATGTCGCCGACATCGAAACCATCATTTAAAGGTCAAGCAGAGAATAAGGTTGATTGCCGCCGTATTATCGATTCCTCGTCGCGGTTACGCGCGCTCGTAAGAAAAACAAAGGAATATCATGATTCATCGATAAACGTCAATGGCGCCAAACCAACCTGTTTTATTATGGCTTTGAGGTCGCGACCGAACAAGAATATCGGCCAGTCCATCGGGAAATCCGGTCATAAAAGACGCATCGGGAATTGGGGCCCAACTCAACCCTATAAATACGGTCGCACAATGTGGTTAGAACAAATTTCGAGACTTGAAAGAGAGATTCGAAGGCCGAAGGCTCATATTTTTTATTTTTCTTTTCTTTTCTTTCTTGTTTTCGCTTTTCTTCAATTTTATTTTAGATTAGATTAGTTGTGTATTTCGTTCTAATTTGGACTTAAAGCATTTTAGCGATCGAGCTGAATGTAGATGTATATTTCTTGTACTACTGTTCGGGGTTGTCTCGAATTCCGCACAAATTCTCGATTTCGAACACCCGCTCGATTTACAAGGGTTTTCTTAAATCAAGAAGCTGCAGTGTATAATCGCACTTAGAAACCCAGCCTATCAATCACGCATTGGCTTAAATAATCTTTCCTGCAGCATTTTATTAATAATAGCTGAACTTCAGATGTTAAATCGACTGTCTGGGTTTTGCTTGTTGTTGAATTGATCCCACTTCGCCTCTTGTAATTCATAACGAGGTTGTTTCAGCTCATTTCCAAGAGGCCCTCTCGGGTGACATGTGTATAATTCTCAGAGTAAGAAACAATTTCGAAAGGTATTTGAACCTGAATTTGCCGATTCAATGCCATATTTAAATCAATACATCCCTCTTCTCGCTTGTAAATCCCAGAATGAGTTGAGTGAGTTGCAACTTTATATACAGAGATTTCACCTCAATTCGAATAGTGAATTCGATCCCCGTGTTAGCAAGATCCGATCAAGGAAAGAATAATCTATTCTAATTTTGAGGGCGAGGAACCAAGATAGTGCATCAAAGAATGACTACATTGAAGGAGCTCAGGGTTCGCAAATTCATGTTGTGGGTATGAAGTATTGAGAAAGAAAATACCCGTAACAAGGCTAATAGTTTTAAAAAGTAGTTATTTCACCCGTGTTCAGAGAAATAGCTTATGTGGAGATGATGAACTGGTGGCTCGAGAGATCCAATACACTTTATTAACTTCGACTAGTTTTAAAGATCCTCGTAGTTCGTAAAAAACCAAAGATGCAAAGATGCATCAGAGGAATCGATTCTTCACAATAGCTGATTATTCAATGTTTTCTAGAGATAACTAAATCTAAATTGTTATTTTGATATTTCAATATTCACCCATTATCGTTTATTCATTTTTTCATATCATTCATTTCTGCCTTTCAAAGCAAAAATCTCATTATCGTATTATCGTCCAAATAGTATGGAGCTAAGTAGTCAGTAGTTGATCAAAATTCTTTGCATCTCGCGATCGATGATCTGACTTAAATCCATTTTATTACTGGTTTAATTGCATCATAGATATTGATCAAAAACCACACGAAAATGGTTACTCTCTTACAAAATATCTTTAATCAAGTAATACTTAAAGAAACCTACACTCAAGTTTAATGTTTATTTATCGAGGATTAGACAATAGTCTCGGGTAATAAGTCTCAAATTTGAATAGTGTTTTCGATCCATAACAATTTATCGATGTAGTCTTAACGAGTCTTATGTATTGCTGCCTGGGGATTAGATAATAGTCCTTAGGTGATAACGCTATAAATTTGGTGTACATCAAATGATCCTAAATAACAAGTTGTATGGACAAGCCACGATTAGATAATAATCTGCAATCAGGTTATACACTTGTGTACATACTGATCCACTACCAAGTTTTATGAGCGCCACGGATCAAAAAGAATTTAGTAAATCGATATTCGCACGAAAGAAGGAAATGCTAATTTGACATTTTGAAGGAAAGAACAAAAATAGCTTTTCAAGCAAAGGGTTATTTTTAGCCACTAACCTTTAACAAAACCATATTGAAAAAATAATTGTCACCGTATCTATCCTATTAATGTGTGTATGTTTTGATTTTTGTGGACAAAATTTTAATGCATAGAAATAGAACACCGATTCGATTCCAACAGTATTAATGCACTAGGAGAGAACACTCAGAAGCTTGAGAAAGATAAAGAAGGCAGAAAACTCAACCATGGCAGACGAAAGACAGGATCAGAATGAAGCACATAGAGAAGCAGCTAGAAGGCCTCCAATCACTGATACTATGGAGGACTTTTGGAAGCCGATTATTCAAGATGAGTACTCTGCAATCAGGACCAGCTATTGATGCAAACAATTTTGAACTTAAACCAGCACTAATTACAATGGTCCAAAGAACAGCTTTATCGGGTCATCCCACCGAGGACCCAAACGAGCACCGAAGATTTCTCGTGATGGCTAACATGCTGAAGTTGAATGGGGTGAGACCGTGGTTATCAAACCGCATCTATTCCCATTCTCTCTAAGAGATACAACAACCACATGGTATGAATCTTCACTTATATGGTCTCCTGCTGATACTGGGAGGAGTTAAGAGAGGCTCACTCGCAGATTCTTCCCCCACCCTCACCTCGCAGAAGGAGGGAACCATTGTGTTTCAAGAGGAAGATGAAAGCCTGTATGTAGCTTGGGAAAGATTCAAACGGTTGCTGAGAAGATGTCCAATGCATGGGATAGATCTGAAGACTTAGATGGACATTGCAAGGTCATGCCTTGAATGATATATCAAAGGGGATCATCGATGCTTCATGTCAGGAAGATTCAAACGAAAAGTCACAAGAAAGAGTCGATCAAGACCGGGCTAAATGCAATATGAAAACTCCTTCAGTTTTCAAGATGGTCAACGTGAGGAAAGGGATCATGAGTCGAGCAAGATGACGCGATGGAGGCCAAGTTGGCGCCATTATACAGCCGGACAAGCAAGAAAGGAGAAGACAATACACCGCCCACAGATAGAGCATGAGTGAGAGTTATCAAGGAAGTACCGAGAGAGAAGCTACCGAAGAACAATCTAATGACATCAAGAGGTTGGGCATCCGGGGAGTCAAGAAATTACCATTTCAAACCCAATACTAACTCGCAAACATTCATCACCTGGAAGACCGAGGAACCATGAGAACTTCATACGGTGGAGGGGCTTCACAAGGCATGGACAGTAACCTCAATAGGGTTATCAACAACCACTGTCCTTAAAGAAGAAGAAGCAAGGAAATGAACACGTAAATGAATATCGTAATCAGGAGGGCCCAAACTTTTGAAGAACAATACATTTCATGGGGGATAATGTTAAGCTGTTGAACCTCCATGAACAAAGTTCGGCAGCAGACCAGAAGCAACCGCTACCAATTCTCAAATTTTTCGTACACCACCAATGCATCCTCGAAGAACCCGGGAGACACAAGTAGGGTAGCTTCAGCTCCTAACCCCGCAAAGCCGCAGGAAAGATACCTTCCCAAGTGACACAAATAAGAATCCAAAAGACCGCACGGCCGTGCAAATTAGGGAGCCGGGAAGGGAGTTAGAAAAGATGAAAGAAAAAATGATGCTGAAGAAGAAGAAGAAAGCCTGTAAAAGGAAGAAGCACCGAGAAAAGAAAGATGAGGGACAGAAGGATATCAAAGGCTCTGTGACTGGCAGATCCCATTTCCACAGACCGTTAAATCAAGGATAGAGGAGCAGCTTTGCAAGGTTTTTGAAACCTTCGTGGCTGTGATCGGTATGCCCTTTACGTAAGTGGTAACCTCGTGATGCCACTATATGCAAAATTCCCCGAAGGACATGTCGAGGCAAGAAAAGAAAGATAGTAGAAGAAGGGATTGCGGAATCTAATCGCTACTGCAAAGGCCGTGATAAAGAAAGAATTGCCAAAAGACGAAGGATCCAGTGAGTTTGCCACCTGCATCATTGAGGGTGGAATCGTGAAGCCTCTATGACTCAGAGCTAGTATAAACTTGATGCCTCTTTCTCGCTGCTGCCACTAAGTTTGGGGGGAGGTTATTCCCACCACTATTACTCTTCAAATGGCAGATGTATCGATGGTAAAACCCGGGCTGAGTCATGGAAGACAATATCACCGGCTGGGAAATTTGTTTTCCCAATAGATCATTATTCCGACATGGAAGAAGATTCGCAAGTACCCGTTAACGGAGCATCATCTCGCTAATGGAGCGCCTCGATCGACATAAAAAGGAGTTCTCACCTCAGGGTCGAGGAAGCCGCCGCCAACCTCGATCAAAAGACGCACATGTATTACAGACGCAGAAAATTGCAATGTAATCGATGATGTCTATACCTACAACCCCGATGTTCACAATGATTTGTAAATGCTCAAATTTTTATCAATGAAAAGAGATGAATTCCCAGTATATTGAAGATGACTACTCTGACACCATATACGCTTTTCATTCTATAGAAACCGTGTTGAGCCTCGAAGCAAAAACAGAAAATGACAAAGGGGAAATTCCATCAAGAAACCAAGGAAGAAAGGGGCTGTTGAAAGAATTGCCAAGTCATTTGAAGAAGTATGCTGATTTAATCACAAAGAGAAGACCAAGATTATCTCTCGCAGACTTAGTGATGATGAGGAACAGAGGTTGTCGTAAATCTTAAAGAAGCATAAAGAGTCTATAGTTTGGTCCATCAAGAATCAAGGGTATCAATCCATCAATTTGCATGCACAAAATTCCTCCGCTAGAAGAAACTTCAAAGCCATCTCGTAGAACACAAGGAGACCGAATCCAAGGGATTTAAGGAAGGTCAGAAGGAGGTACTCAAATCGCCAATGGGTTTTTATCTATGCAATTTCATATAGTCTCCATGTGGTTCCAAAGAAGGGTGGGTTTACTGTGATCCGCAATGAGAAAAATGAATTGATTCCAACAAGAACAGTGACAGGATGGAGGGTATGCATTGATTACAGGAAGCTGAACACAGCCACCAGAAAAGATCATTTCCCTTTGCCCTTCATTGATCAAATGTTGAGATTAGCAGGACACCCTCATTTTTGTTTCTTGGATGGGTATTCGTGATATAATCGTATTGCTATTGCACCCGAGGACCAAGAGAAGACTACATTCATATGCCCATGGTACCTTTGCTCGTATGATGCCATTCGGGTCGTGTAATGCTCCCGCTACACCTAAAGGTGTATGATGTCAATATTTTCGCACTTGGTCAAGAGGTTATGGAAATTTTATGGATGACTTCACCGTGTGCTGGATCCAGCTTTTGATCGTTTGAAGAACTCGGAACAAGGTTTTTCAAAGATGCCAAGACAACAAATTAAGCATCGACCGGGGAAAATGCCATTTTATGGTAATGTATGTATTGTTCTGGGCATAAAATTTCAAGCATCGACCGGGAAGTAGACCAATTCAAGGTATCCATCATCAAAACTCTGCACTACCTACCACGCAAAGGAGTAAGAAGCTTCGGGCATGTCGATTTTATATAGAGATTCATCAAAGACTTCTCAAAAATAGCCAGACTACTATGTCAATATCGAGAAGGATACAAGACTTGATGACTATGTTGGCTGAAGAAATCAAGATCAAATTGGTTCAAGTTAACTATAATGGCCGCACTTAATGGGATCAGGATTTGAAATAATGTGTGATGTTGATTTTGGTAATGGAGCCGCCCTGTGGCAAAGAAAGGAGAAAATATTCAAAGACCATATACTATGCTAGTAGAACCTTCACGAAGCACAAGAAAATTACCTAACAACCGAAAAGGAGATGCTAGCCATAGTATTTGCTTGTGAAAATTCGTGCAATACATTTTGGGATCCCATGTTATTATTCATACCGACTAATGCAGAACAATCAAGTACCCGATGTCAAAGAAGGAAGCTAAACCAAGATTGATAAGGTGGGTGATGTTATTGCAAGAGTTTGACTTGGAGATCAAGGATAAAAATGGGTGTGACAATGTGATAGCTGATCACTTGTCAAGAGGAAAGAAGCACCGCCAAGAAGAGAAAGTAATATTGACAAGAGAACTTCCTGTGGATTGAAACCGTTTAAAGTTTCCTTCCAACTTCCATGGCGTTGATATTGTGAACTATTTAGCTTGTGGAGTAATCTTCCGTAATTCAGCGCCAACATAAGAGAAAACTTTAACTCGATGCCAGTGTATTATATTTGCATGATCCATCTATTTAAAAAGAGGTGTCGACATGATAATAAGAAAATGTGCTTAAAATGAACAAGGAAAAATTCTGAATGAATGCCATGCATCACCATATTGGGGTCATTTTTCAGAGAAAGAATGAAATTACAAGATACTCCAACTGGGTTTTATTGGCCCACTATCTTCGTGAGATTGTACGAGTGGGTTAAACAGTGATAGATGCCAAAAGTGATTGGAAATATCACAAAGTTAAATGAAATGCCCCAAGAGGTATAATGGTGGTGCAAATCTTGATGTAATGGGGAATAGATTTTATTGACCATTCCCACCATCATTAATTGAACCTCGTATACCAAGCAGCGCTTGATTATGTTTCCAAATGGGTGGAAGTAAATAGTTTGTCCAAGGAATACTAATACAGCTTGTGAGTTTCTTGAAAAAAAAATATTTTCGAGCGTGATTTGGAACACCCGTAACTATCATTAGCGATGGGTTTATTTCAGAACAAAATATTTGCAAAACTCATGAAATGTATGGGATCACATAACAGCCCAGCTATCATCCCTGCACTAATGGACAAGCGTAAATTTCCAACAGGAGATTAAAAGAATACTTGAAGACCGGTGGAGCTCAAGCAGAAGGATTGGTCTTCCAAGCTTGATGATGCACTGGGCTTACAGATCCGTGACATACAAAACTCCCATTGGAATGTCCCTCTATACGTAATTGTTTTGGCAAACCATGTCACCTACCTCTAAAATTGAACACAAGGCAATGTGGGCCATCAAGAAGTTGAATCCGATTTTAAACCGCAAAGGAAGAGAGATTGCTCCAAATGTCTCGAACCGAAGAATTGAGAAATGAGCTCATGATAATGCTAGAATATACAAGGATAAGACAAAGAAATGGCATGATCAAAGGATCTTGAGGAAAGAGTTCAGAGCAGGGGAACAGGTTCTACTGTTTAATTCTAGACCGAAAATTGTTCCTGTGAGGTTGAAACTAAATGAGTGGGCCATACACGCGGGTGTCATAACACATTCGAGCAAAGGATATTAAGGATCGACATCGAGAAGAATTCAAATAATGGACAAAGACTGAAGAGATTATCTAAGCATGGAGGAAGGAATGGAAGAGCTCCAACAAAGTTATCTGTATGGAAGAAGAACCAAAACAAAGAAGTCTCGCCTAAGGACTCAAATCCATGCAAAATAAGATGGAGGTAAAAATCCACAAGGTGAAAATTTAGATTCGGTTTTTAGATTTTGAATTTTGTTTGCAGTCATTTCGTTTTGATTAGTTCATATAAAGATAGATTTAAGTTTGAGAAGTTAATTGTAGTTTAATTAAATTTTCTTGAATCATGCAAAGATGTCGCAAGCAATAAAGACAAGAGTGAGAAAGCAACCCAAGACACCCCAAAGAATCCTGCGTAAATGTCTCGACATGAACAAAGGGGGTAACTTTCTCCCCTAAACCAAACCCGTGAAATATGAGTGGAATCTCGTTGAATCTCTCGATTGAGAAGCCTGAATAAATGCCTAAAGGAGTATAGGATTAATAAAGGAATTTAAGTTTTAGAGATCATTAAACTAAGGGCATAGGTCGCTACATAAACAAAGACTTGAAAATGCAAAGTCACGACACTGGGGCAAAGCAATGTCTAAACCTAGTTATGTCGCCATTAAACTTAGTATGTCGCGACATAAAAGGGTTGTGCCGCAACTCACTCTCTTAAATGCCCTAAAATTAATGTCTCAAATAAAGCGAAAGGAATTGATGTTGCGACAAGCGACGAATGAAATAATAATTACCCCACAAACTGATTGAATCAGTAACCGGTTGAGAATTTTTTTTTCCACTCTTGCTCCACCTTCCAGAACATCATCCTCCCTTCCTTCTCGAGTCTCAATTCAAAACCCTAGCTCTAAAAAATCTTCGTAAAACTTTCCTTCCGCTTTCAAATGGCCGAAACCTCAAACCTCAGACCTAACCTCGAAGAGATCATGATAACATAGCAACTGTAAGAAGAACCGGCTGTGAAAGGAACCGATGGAAGAGATGCCCATGTATAACTGTGAGGCACTGCTAGCTTTCAAGAAAGGACGGACAAGAGAAAGGAAAAGCAAGAGGAAGAAGAAGTAGAAGATTTTATCAGAGGAAGCTTATTCCAAATGGAAAGAAGCACTATGCCAACAAGAGGTCTGTGACGAAAGAAGATTCAAAACCCTACTACCCCTTTCAAGGAGATGATTGAACAAAGAGGTTAAAGCTTTCGCGCATTATCAAAGTCGCTACACAAAGAAGGGTGAAAGAATTTTACCCAATCCGCAGGCGTGAAAGATAACACTCGTGTTCGTTAGGAGGAGTGTGGGTACCATATGGAGCCAAAGCCATTAACGGCTATTATGGAATGGTAAGGCACAAGCATGGGTCCAAGTTCAAAAGCCTGAACACCCAATTTTGGAGGAAGATTGCCAAAAGGCTCACTGACGGAAAAGCACAACTGGGACAAGGTGAAGGAGAACCAAAAACTCTGAACAGGGGAAGCCTTACTGAAGAGGCTAAGGTATGGTTCTATTTCTTGGCCTCTGTTTTGGTCCCAACCAAGCATTTGTGCACAGTGAGAGAGCAGGAAGCAATTATGCTGTATGCTATTTTAAAAGGGTACAAGCTCAATGTAGGAGTAATAATTGAAAATTCTATAATGAGGTACCATGAAGGAAACAAGAGAGGGTTGATACCTCACCCAGCAAAGAACACAACCTGCTTTTATGTTTAAAGGTCAGTGAAGGAGTCTGGGAAGAAGAAAAGAAGAGGTCCCTATGACATCACCAATTCTAATGGACAGAGTGAGCAAGGAACTTAAACCAAAAGAAAAGGTGTTGATTAAACCGAGAAGAAGCTCCAAATTGAAGACAAGAAGAGAGACTGGTCATTAAGCCAAGAAGAAGAGAACTTAAAATCTTCCTGAGGCAATATCTAATATCATGAAGGAGAAGGGCGTGATGAAAGAAGTCTCCTTAGATTTTCTCCTGATTCCCTTAGCTTAGTTCTCTCCATGCAAATGCATAATTCCGTAGAGCAAAGGGAGGAGGCCTGGGAGAACAAGAGAACAATTCAATAAATTCCGAGGTCCCCAATGCCATACGTAAAAGATGGAAGAAAGGAAAAAGAGGGAATGTAACAAGAATTGTGGAAGGAGTTTATGAAAAGATAAAAAGAAGATCAAGAATGGGGAGGAAGAGAGTCGAAAAGAAGAGATGAATGTGATGAAAGAGGTTCTTCACAAAGAAAAAGAGGACTTCAAGAAAGAAATGAAGGAAAGAGATCGCGACCTTCAATAACCTGTTTGAGCTATGAATCTTTTATAACACTGGGCTTGAGCGTGATTCTCGCCTTAACCATCATGAAGAAAAAGGAGGTAGAATTGTGAAGCCAAATTGGGAGAATCAAATCAAGTAGATTCAAATTTTTATACAAGTCTCTACAAAAAGATTTTGAGAATAAACTGGATGATAGAGACAAGAAGCAAAAGGATGCTGAATCCTACAGGCAGAAAGAATGGCTAGAAAATTTGGATCTGATTAACAACAATCTTTCCAAATTCCTGGAAATAATGACTGAAATGGAAAACACAATGAAATTGGGAAGAGACAAGATGAGTTAAACAAGAAGGTTGATCTTCCAATGAGATCTTCAAGACTGCCGAGAAGGAAACTAAGAAGAGAAAGTGAAAGAAGGGAAATGAAATTCCCTCCACACCCAGCTCATTTGAATTAATTTATACCTGATCCCCCATCATCTTGCCGCCTTCCAAAAAGAAAAGATAGACTCTTCCCAAGTCGACCTTCCCACCTTCCAAAGCCCATAATCGCGGTATCCAACATTTGTGAATTGAATCGAAATAAAATGATAAATTTGAAATGAATTGTCAGGTTATTTTGGTTTGTTAAATTTTTGTGTTGCTTTGTGGTTGCATAGTTGGGAAAATAAAAGTAGGAATTAGTTCAAGAATAAAAACCGAGATGTAATGATGAATTGAATGAAGCAAATAGATTAGAATGTTTCAAATGTAGAATAAGGGCCAAATGAATACGCTTTATTGAAAGACATTGGTAGTGAAAAGTGATCAAGTCTAACTGATAAGTCCGTAATAGAGGAAGGTAACAGAACAGAAGGAACAAGATACATTTTTTTAGTTGTGGTAACAACAATAAGTCAAGAACCGTTGAATATCAAGTAATTTAACTACCATCAACAAAAATGAGTCAATAATAATCCTTATGGTTAGTCACAATCGCTCAATCCAAATTTAGAATTTGTTAGATTATTGATTGAGGCTTAAATTCTTAGGTGATACAATCTGACAAGAGATGTGATGCAAAGCCATTCTCTTGGATAGTTTGAGCCATTCTAGCTATCCCTATTCATATGTTGATGCATACACCTTAGTTCCGCAATTGAGCCAACAAGCTTATTTTTCAAAAATAAATCATCAGAACCCTCAACCCATCCTAAGAAATCTCAATAATCCTTCAAGAAGAACCCATGATTACCCAGAGTTCAAGGAGGAAAAAGAAACAGTTTGGGGGAGAACAGGTTTGAGAACCTGAGGAAAAAAAAAAAGAAATAAGGGAAATAAAGAAAAAGGCAAAGAGCGTAAAATGCACAGAAAAGAAAGTTTATAGGGATGTTTTATCTTGTGGTCTGAACTCCTTGAACAATTAAGTTCTTAGGGGTGTTTCAACACCTAGTACCCTAATGCCATCTGGTATGGGAGCTACTAACCCAAAGTTTGCTAAGAGTGTTAGAAAGCCTAAAAAGTTAAAACATTGCACTATCCCTCGACCAGACAAACAAAGGAAATTTCCACTTGAATTACAAGTGAGAAATAGGGGTACACAGCTCAATTGAAGAAATCAAAGAAATGTCCCAACATGAAGTTTAGGGGTTTATTAGAGAAACTACAAGAAAGAAAGGGTAGAAGAGGAGAGAAAGGTTCAGGTAATCTTAACCTAAAAATTCCTCCTTCATCCTACCCATTACCCAAGCTCAACAATATAAGCCCAAAAGACCTCGATTGATCTTGAAGGTCGAAATCACCCACATTAGAGATCAATATGAAAACAAACTCATGGAATTTGGAAATATGGAAACAATCAAAATCGTGAAGGACTTTAGGGAGTTAAGGATCAAGATGAAGATGAGAAAGGAAAATAATCTATTATTCAACGTGATCTAATGATTATGTGGTTTAAAACAATTTCAACAGCTAGTTTTGTATACTATAAAGATTAAAAACCCACTTTGAACTCGACTTGAAGTTAGATGTACAAAACAATGCATTCTGTATTTCAACCAAATTGATCAAGCACAAGACATACGTAAAAATGTCCTTTTGTTTGAGGACAAACAATTTTCTTTCCTTTGTTTCGAGGGACAAGCAAAACTTTTAAGTTTGGGAGTTAAAAGTACTAGGTATTTTGAGAAAGAAAAATACCCGTAACAAGGCTACTAGTTTTGTGTAGTTATTTCACCCTCCGTGGTTCGAGAGAAACGCTAAGGTGGAGATGATGAACTGGGCGGTTTCGAGGAGATCCAAATACACTTTATTAATCCCTGACTAATAGACCAGTCTATGCCCATGGACGAGAATGATTTACATGATCTATTATCCCAATATTAGAGAATCGTTAAATGCAATGTTATTTTATATCGTTATCACTTGTCGTCTGTTTCATATTTTTACATCAACATTCGGGCAAATCATTGTCAGGTTAATGTCAAGAAGGTAGTATTGGGTAGTTGATTGTGGTCTGAGATCATGATTGATATTCGGACTAAATCTATTTTATTTGTTCACTGTGACTTGCAAAGAGGTCGACAAAGACATAAATGGTTTGATTTTATAAAAGATTTTAATATAATATTTAGAAACTATATTTGTTTAATGGTTTATTTAATGAGGATTAGACAATAGTCCTTGGGTAATAAGTCTCAAATTTAAATAGGTGTTTTGATCCATAACAATTTATTGGATGTAGTCTTAAATTACGTCTTATGGTATTGTTGTCGGGGATTAGATAATAGTCCTTAGGTGATAATGTCATAAATTTGGTGTACATCAAATGATCCAGTCAACAAGTTGTATGGAGCCGTTGCCGGGGATTAGATAATAATCTTTTGGTAATTGTGTTATACACTTATGTACATACTCTGATCCAGTCAACAATGATTCCAATCGAGGTTAAACCTGTAAACTATACTAACAAGTAGTTAGAAACATTACCAATTTATGAATTTAAGACCCCTAAATTGAGAATAACATTAGGTAACCGAGTGAGTCAAGATACCGACTAGCTTAACATTAAATGTCGAATCTTGAGTTTGGTGATCCAAATGAGATGATTCTAATTCTACTAAAAATAGACTATAGAGATATAATTTTCAAGGAAGAATAAGTAAAATATGGCTCATGTGTTTCCAAAATTTTTCAAGTGAAGGAGTATTATAGACATCAACCCCAACCAAAACTCTAGAATAACTCGACTACTATGTGATTGTCATTATATTTGAATAGGGGCTAATGAGGAGGAAAGCCTACATTGGAAGTCGAGATTCAAGATTGAATCAAAGTGACGATTTTGGCTCGTTCTCAAACTCTCCTCTATTTCAAATATTTAATAATTATGAAATGATTTGAATTTTGGAAATGATTGACAAGAAAGTGCTTATTGATTTGTGTTTGAAATGATTTGTTTTAAGTGATTGAGACAATTTCAGAAACGACTCTTGTATAAGAAAATTGCATGAATGTGAAATGTTCCCATTTGCATACAAATGTATATATATACTATTGTAAATTGTATTGAATGATTTTAATGCTCTTAAAAGAATTTTAACTGCTAGAATTCGAAGTTAAGGATAAATTGGTATACTAATAAGAGTCAAACAAACATACTATTATGACATAATCTATCCGTAGCTCAATGGGACACATCTTAGTACACCAACCGAAAATATATTTTTATAAATCAGATTTTACATCGGCCCGCAGCACCAGTGGACCGTCGCACTGCTATTCAGTATCAAAGACAAAGTTAAATTCGATAAGGGCTAAAATGCAAAATGATAATGAGAATGAAAAAGTGCATGATTTATGATCTGAATGATTTGTTGCACATGAAAATGCATAGTTTAAGATGACCAATGAATTGTAATTTATTAAATGGAAATATATCTTTATGTATGTATTGTACTAAATTGATCATTTAAGAAAGTACGAAAGCATTGTCTTATGAAATTACATAATTTGATTTAATCTGAAATAAAGAGAGAATCGTATAGAACCACTAAGCATGAAAATGCTTAGAGCGTTGTTTTTTCATCGCGTAGGTACCAAGTAGAAAGTAGCAAGACCAAAGATCGCCAGGTGCGGAGTCACCGTCAAAACAGTTTATATAAGTAAATGTCAGCATCCCATGCATATCATTCATTCATGATATTTTAAAAATTATTTTATTAATTTAATAAATAAAAGTTTTCATGAGAAAGAATATTTTGACTCATTTTGTTTTGGATATTATGAAATGTGTTTTAAGGAGAGGTGAACCTAAGAATCTCATTTTGTAAAATGTATTTGAAAATGCATGAAATGTCAATTTGTATAAAATGCATTATTCAATAACGCTTATGGGCCCTATTTGAATTAAGGAATGTGTATATTCTTATGTCAAAGAATGTGATTAGGGTTCTATATCATATACCCATAAATAATTATGTTTTAAATGAATATTAATTACTCATATATTAGAATGGGTATATGAAATGTGTTTAAATGAACAAGTCTTAAAAGGTAACGTAGTCCCATAATAGTAATATTGTCCCACTTCCACTGAACCTGGAATGGATTTACCTAATGCATGGTACTTGATGTTCAGCTTTTACTTGCTAACACGTCAAACATTTGGACACATACCCTATCACATCCCTTTTCATTCCTCTCCGCCAATAATACTGTTTCAACCCGTGGCACATCTTTGTTACCTCTAGGATGCATGGTAACAATTGTAGACATGAGCTCAGCATAGTAACTTTTTTCTTCAGCTCATTATCATCCTGCACACATAATCTATTATGGAAATACAAACTTCCATCTTCTTATCAAAATCAATCTTATCACCATCTTTGACCAATTGTACATTTTTCTGCATCTCTTAATCATTTTTCTGAGCATCTATAATCATTTGCTTTAAAACATACTGCACTTTTAATTAAGCTAATATAGCTCCATAAGATACTTCTCCATTCACTGCGCTATATTAACAAAGCTGTCATTGCCTTTTTACTTAAGACATCTGGTACCACATTAGCTTTCTGGGTAGTCTCCATAATTCATAATCTTTGAACAACTCAACCACCTCCTCATGGTCTCCAAATTGCTTCTTCTCATATGAACAACATCCTAAACTTTTATGATCTATGAGATAATTTCAGATTTTTCACTCATATGGGTAGTAGTTGCCATATTCGTGCTAAATAATACCGCGAATCAGTTCCAACCATGTGTAGGATAATTCTCGCCATAGGGTTTAATCATCAGATGTATATGCCACAACTTTACCATTCGCATTAACATAACTCATCACTTAGTTACATCACTATATTGAGAAAGACACTTTCCATCTGGGTAGACCTGCGTCAATAATCGGTGCTTCAACGAAGATTTCCTTCAACTCGCTTCTAAATCCATCTTTTGATGATTTATCTCCCACTCAAACTTATCATTTCCTAGTAATTTAGTGAGTGGAGAAGCTGTGCCTTAGAATCTTTACAAATCTTCTTCATAACATCCTATTAGCCCAAGAAACTTTCTCACTTCAGAATATCTTCTCAAGCAGCTTCCAATCACCATGCCTTAATTCAGAAGTGGTCAACTCTTATACCCTTAGCAGACACAATATGCCTAAGAATGAAACTTCCTTTAGCCAAAAATCACATTTGCTAAGCTTAACATACAACTTCTTCTCTCTCAAAGTCTGTAGAACTATTTTCAAATGTTGCTCATGCTCCTGCTCATCTCTGGAATATACAAATATATCATTAATAAAGACCACGCATTAAATCGATCTAAATAGGTCGGAACAATCCCATTCATCAAACTATGAATGTTGCTGGCATTAGTCAACCCAAATGGTATTACCAAGAACTCATAATGGCTATATCGAAGTTCAATGTCGTTTCTTTGGCACATCGACATTTTTTCACTCTACCGATAAGACTGATCTGTGTCTATCTTTGAGAGAAGACACCTCCTTTAACTAATCAAAGAGACTGTAATTCCCAACAATGGGTATTTGTTTTTCTATTGTCACCTTATTGATTTGTCGATAATCAATGTGCACATCCGTAGGTGCCATCTATTTTCCACGAACAAAACAAGCGCACTTGTGGGAGAAACACTGGTCGATAAACCTTATTCGTAAGCTCTTGTAGTTGAATACTCTAGCTCTTCAACTCCTGCTAGAGCCATCCTATAATGGTGCCCTAGAAGTAGGAGCCGTAAATTCATTTAAATGGTAGGAGCAATCAACCAGCGTAAAATTCCTACATGAATGGGCTATAAGGCACTGGAGCACACTTCCATTCACATTGACACACTATGCAATTCATAAAGGATCGGTTGCTGCATATCATATGATAATTGCTCCACTAATTGATCTTATCTAACACATGCTCAATGCATTAGTTATGAATGAGTAGATCTAGGGTCTATTAATGCATGATTTTCAATACCATAAAGAGAAATTATACTAGTAATACACATTCTTCAGAACCTGGTGCCCACGAGCCTTCATAGCATATGTCAGGTTGATGTCAAGGCATAGGGACGATCTATTGTCTCTGACACTATGCCTCCTTGTCCTCTATGTCAGGCTCGCTCCTCGACCTCACTGCCTATCTCGAAATGACGGTGTGTCGCGACCTCCCTCCACCGTTACTTTGAGGATTCCTACGGCCTCGACTATTTGGGACAATTTTCCATAAAATGTTCAATGCTTTCCACATTGATGAGTGCCAAAACACTCATGGTTATACCCGCTGGGCCATCGCCGTGACGCCCCAACGCCGCGACGTTGTCAACAATGCGCAGGTCAACAATCGCCAACGCTCGCGACGCTCAACGCCTCAACGTCAAGCACGCCTAACGTCAAGCGACGCCTCAACGCCCCACGCGTAACGCCGCTGACGCCACCGAGATCTGCACCTCATCATTTAGCGGCACGCACGGCTCGTAAATCGGTATCGAGGCGCACGAACAGCGCAACGGAATTCCGCAGCAGAGTGACACAGATCGCAGTGCCCGATTTGAACGCTTCGGTTTTTGGATTTGAATGATGTTTCTACTTACTAAACATTTTCATTCTATCATTCAAGATGTTCTAGACTCATCTAGGTTTTGTTGAACCCTCGTCATGTGTTGGATGGATTGTACCAGTACTTTGTTCATTGTTCAAGTATTTATCTATTTGTTTTCATCCGTTCACGCCTAAGATTTAATTATATGGTGATGTTCGGCCAACATTGGCATATAATCACACTGAGATCCAGAGATTCAGAGGATGGAGGTTATCCAGTGGATTCGGGTAGAGAAGCCAAGCTGAATCGGGTAATGACATATTGTGATCCCCATGGTATCCGGTTAGAATATTTAACATTCTAATATTTAGTTTAGATAGAGAGATATACTCAAATCTATTCAATGAGATAAAGTGGATATACGTCGAGAGAGGATATCTTGTGGTAAGATCACCTCGCCAATCGACAAATGATAACATATTGAATAATAGCATCCCAAGAAATAATCCATTGAACGTGATTGGGAGACATAACCTAGTCTTCAATAAATTTAATTCATTAGAATCTAAAACTTAGTCGACTTCTTCACATTATTCACTTTCTTCCTAAAATCATCTCTTCGCATATTATCTAAAAAGCCTAACCTTGTAGTCAACACACCGTCCTCGATCATATCCATCGTGAGTACACTATATTACTTAAGTGACAGACTTATGCATTAGAGTAAATTTAATAACGCTTTCTGGCTTCACAGCTACACGTCATGGATGAGTACCAAAACACTCATCTACACTGCCTACTCATTTTCACATTTATTTTATAATAATGGTATAGTTTTCGTGGTTATCCCGATTTCGCTCTGCAAGGACACAGTTCATCGACATAAAGAGTAGCTTTGGAAGCGCTGAACAAGGGATGAGCAAACAAGGAAGCGATCGCCACCACGCCACCACGTCACGCGTCACCACGCCAGACGTCACTATGTCAAGCACGCCAGCGACGCAACACGCCAGCGACGCCACCACGCCGCGACGTCAAATTTCAAAATCAGCCTCTCATCATTAAAAGCAAATTAGGTTCGTAAATATGAGATCGGAGGTATAACGCAACGCAGGCACAAGTTTCGAGCGAGTGACACCGACTTCGAGGAAGTGCCCGAATTGTAACGCTTTGACTTTTCAGATATTTCGATTTTAGAACAATGTTTTCTTTATTAAACGCTTCATCTTTTCTTCCATTATGTTCTAGATCTTTCTAGGGTTAAGCATCAAACTCGTCAGACGATATGGATTAAGGATTGATCTTTTATGTTATTCAATTATAACCGTCGAATCTACTTATACCTGTAGTTAAATTATATGATAATGTTTGGCCAGCATTAGCATAGTCGCACTGGAGATCCGAGATTCGAGAGATGAGGGTAGATCTGAGATCTGGGTAGAGTAGCCTTCAGCTGATTCGATCAATAGAGATATTCAGACCGAAGGTGGTATCTGTGGGTAGAACATTTAAGCATTTACCGAATGTAGATAGAGATATAATTTCGATTCTATTTATAGATAGGCGGATATACCTCGAGAGAGGATATCTGTGAGGCAAGATCACCTCACCATAGGCGTATTATAAATGTATTGAATAACAATCTCTTAGAAAACAATCCATCGAACGTGACAGGGGAGATATAACCCTAGGCTTTAAAACAACACTTTAATTAAATCAATGGGTCGCTAGTTTTTACAATTGAACTCCCTTAAAGTCATTCTTCGATATTGTCTCAAAAGTGCAACTCAGAGTCAATTTACCTGTGGATCGATATCCCACGTTAAGTACACTATATTACTACGCGCACCTTCACAAGACTTAGCATTCATTTTATACACCGCTTACTGTCAAGTTTTGATGCCGCTGTTTGTGGGAAAGGTTTAAATTGATATAGAGAAGTGATAACATAGATAATATTCGAATTTTTCTTACTTTTATTATTTTTTACAAGTGTCGTAATCGTTTTGTTAACAGGTTATCACAGCATGTGCTCTCAAAGAGTACACGCCACAAGAAACCGAATTAATCAACACTTATGTGATTCGAGCTAAAGACTTCGCATGATTGCGCCGAGAACAGAATCAACAGAGTAGAACTTCAATAGTCATGAAAACATCAAGAACAAGATTTTGGCGTTGAAACAACCAACTACGAGAAGCGTAATAGGAATCAAGCACCGTGCTATTTATACAACCAGACGATCCTTCACATGCTATTAGATGAGTTTGTTTTACCAACAACGCTTTTGTTCGACAATGATCGCACGGCCACCGATTCAAGCAAACAATTTCGAATCGGGGTTTATACTACGCACGTATGCTCCGCATCTGTTCCATGGACTACCCTATGAGAACTGGACATGCATTTGGGACTAACTTCCTCGGTTATGCATACCATCAAATACAACCGGTTAACAAGAAGCTCTAAGACTACCTGCTATTCCCACTTCACCTGGATAGAGCTGCCACTGGCCAACCGCCGCCCACCAGATTCCATTACTGGCTACGGAACTAATCGTACAAAAGTTTCCGACCAAGCTCTTCCATCTTCAAGCATTGCACAACCGTGCAAGGTGATCACGTCATTAATTAGAGTGGGGAGAACTCCGGCGTAAGCACGACAGTTCCATGAATTATCATGAAGTGTCCTCACCACCGACTAACCAGATGGGATGCAAGTCCACACTTTCACAATGGTCCGAGAAATACAACCAACAATGATAGATGCCTCACTGGAGGATCACAACATGAAGAAACCACGCATCGTGCGCATGAGATATTAGAAGATACGCAACCACAACACCAATCGGGCTCAGAGAAGGCTGCCAACGCAACACCTGGGCGGTACGACAATGCAAATTCCTCAACTGTAAATCATGTGGCTCAAATCGGATTAAACAGCCAACAGACAAATAGTGAACAACATTACGCCATACGCATCACCCATGGGAGTTGTGTGAACTGGTGGGAGGACAAAGACAACAAATACGGACGCCATCAAGAACCCACACGAGCAAGCCCGCACGACGAGGTTTAATCGAATCCAATCACGCAAAGAAGGACCGTGATGGGGTAACACATTTAATGAGAATCGAGACAAGGATGGCGTAACAATCAGAACTGTATCAATCAAAGCAATCAAGGGTATGGATGGCGAACAATCGCAACAACAATATAATCGAATCAGCTAATGAACCACCTAAAAGAAGTCGGATTTAGAGCAAGCCTAGCACGATGTTAACTTCGCGATTCCGCTCATGAATGAGACTACATGGATGCAGCCAGTGCAACCCAATTCGAACAATCAAGCTGTACGCTTGAGAAATTTAGATTCAAATTGGGGCAAATGTGGCCAACTCATAAGGCAGTACCGGATCATTGCCAAGCAATTCGAGGTAAACCCTAGAGGAGAAGGGAAAGAGTACCGCAAGCGCCATCACTCTAAGAAGTGGAAATTTGCAGGCCATCACTCTAAGAGTGGAAAAGAGTTGGAAATCTCGGGCCCGCGGCTAAGCATTAAGAGAATTGAAAATTAAGGAAGCCGAGACCAAAGTAGCCGACCCGACGGATGAAAAATAGGCAACACGAGATGTGAGGGGCGCGGGGATAATAAAGCGGGGAAGAAGCTAAGAAACTGACCAAACGAGAAAGACTGTCATACCAATCCCAGTACCTCGGAGGGTTGAAGAAAGGTAAAATTGGAGCGGTTAAAGTTTCTTGACATCTTGAGAAACTACATATTAATATACCATTTTGGAAGCATTAGAGAATATGCCCAGGATTATGTGGAAATTCATAGAAAAGATCTTGGCAAGTAAGAAGAAATTGAAGTATGGGACCATTGCCTTAAGCGAGAATGCAGTGCCATCTATGAAAAGCTACGAAACTTCAAGATCAGGGTAAATTTGCTATACCGTTCTCTATAGGGGGTGGGTATCGGGAAAAGCCTTATGTGACTTTGGGAAGCGAGCATCAACTTGATGCCCTCTCGTGTTTAAAGGCTAAAGTTGGGAGAAGCGAAATCAACTTTGATCAGTCTGACTTGCGGATAGGTCATACCAACACCTTTCGGTATAGTCGAAAATGTGCTCGTAAAAGTTGGTAAGTCGTCCTTCGAAACGGACTTTGTCACATTCTGGACATGGAAAGGCGACTCGGTCCCATCATACTTGAGTAGACCTTTCCTAGCCACGGGAAAGCTGGAATTAATGTGCGAGGTGAACTCAAACTAAAGTCCAGGAGGCAGATCACCTTCCATGTTTCCAACCCACGAAGCACCCAGACGACGATCAAATGAAGATATCACCAGAACTTGATTACACGGAGATTGTGCAATGATGAGAAAAAATTTTAGGGATACATCGACTTGTGCCGCGAGAAAGACAGAGAAGAGCAAGGCGTATACGGAAGAGTATTTCATCCTCCTTGAGCGATTAGATTATGAGCACTATAAGAATCTTGCATCGCGATTCTCGGTTTATCCTAAGAGTCTTGCACATTGAAGTTCGAGATCGTCGAAATTTATGACGTTAAACATAGCGCTTCTTGGGAGGCAACTTGATTTTCTAAAGCTTTGTATTTAAGTTCTGATTATTGTTGTTTTCGAAATTTTGAATTCTAGATTTGCATCCATGATCGGTGTTTACCTTGTTGGTTTAATTTCAGGAGCCGGAGGTGTAGGTACGAGGCTTGCAGAGTGTTCAAAGTCAGAAAGGGAAGTTTACAGAGTGGAGTTCTCGAAAATTGAGGTTTAGTATATAAATTCTCTTGGGGACCTTCTGCGCACGTCGCGGCGTGAGATTTCACGTCGGCGTCATTTTGAAACTCTCTCACGTCGCGGCGTCAAATTTCATCTCTGCGCCGCATTAGCGGCGTGGTTTCTCACGTCGGCGTCATTTAACACTCCTTTGTCGAAATCGCGGCGTGCTGTTCTCACGTAGCGGCGTCAATTTATAAAGCCCTCACGTCGCGTCGCAGCGTGGATTTCTCACGTCGACGTCATTCGTCATTAACTGCGTCGCGTCGGCGTGGTCCCACTGCGTCGCGGCGTCATTTGGTGTTAATCCTCTGCCACCTTGCGGCGTGGTCCTGCATCATGACGTGACATTTAGCCAGAGCAATACATTTTGGCTCTTCACCTCACACGCCTTCACTCTTAGGAAACCCTAGCTCCTTGCATCCTAGCCTTCAGGACATCGGAGCTCCCATCCATAGGTCGGAGACCCTCACTTTGCTCGCCACACTTTGCAAGTCACCCTCATTGGCAGTTTTTGGGTCATAATGGCATCTCTCCACCTTTGTGTGCGGATTCCTAACCCTGAGTACGATGATGCAGGGTTCCTTTGTTGTTTTCGCGTAGTCTAGAGGCATTGTAGGCCCTCATTTTGGGTCAGCTAGGTTCTCTTAGGGTTTTTGAGTCTCATTTAGGTGTTTTTGAGTCCTTAGGTAGTTATTAGTTGATTGGTTGTGGTGCTCATTAGGTGTTCGAATTTTTGCCTAGGTCAAGATGTCTGGCAAGAGGCGAAGTTACTGCCAATGAGTATTGTGAGGACCGACTCCGTTGATGCCTCGAGGTTTGTAATGCGAGTCTGTGATCGGTTTAGCACCATTTGCAAAAATCGGTCCTTCATCAAGGAGAAGGGTTTTCACCACCCGGCTTGATTTCTTCCATGAGACAATTGCGAATAAGGGATGGCGTGCCTTATGCTGACCCCTCGTCCGGTAGATTGGCGTAGTCGCGCGAGATTTTACGCCAACCTGCTCCCAGCATCCTCAAAGGTCAAGGTGCGAGGTGTATTGATCGACCGGTGCGGGTCGATCAATGGCCTACTATGGCCTAGAACATGTGTCACGGGCCAGCACTGATCAGCTCAGCTAGCATCCGACTACATTGGGGTCATTCGCGTATTGACGAGGCCGGGTAGTGGAGGGGATCAACGGTGGGCCATGCGGTCAATTTCAAGGCCAAGCATTTGGCACAATTTCATCACTTAGCGTCGCCTCCGAGCGAATGTGTGTGAGTGACCATCCAGTTCCTGCTTAACCGCCATTATCCGGGGACATACCATTCGATGTAGAGCGAGTTATAGAGGGATGCGATCCTCCACAGCCAGGATGCGAAAATGAACAGGACACCCTTTTCGATATTTGGCTTGTCTGAGCAAGCGGGGTCTCTGGGCGGACCATGACACTTGGCTCCACCCAGCCAAAAGCCATATCGGTCGACGGGACACACACAGTGTCCATGAAGGACCTACGATTCGGTCTGAGCCCTCGGACGGGGCAGGCTTTATGAGTGCTCCCGGGCTCGTTATGGATCCCTGGGCGATCCCGAGGAGACCTTGGCCAGTCCTCGTCCCAGCCACCTCCACCCTTTATCCCGGCCACCCCACCACTATCGATGACTCCGCTCCCTACGGCCCACGGCGGCCCTCCTCTAGTCACTTCACGAGTCTGGGACCCCGGTGCTTTCGCGCTCGGCGTGCAGCTGGGATGAGACCAGGAGCAACGAGTCCTCGTTACGGGACATGGAGCGTTGCGTGCGATATACGGGCGGTCTGGCTGATGGAGCCATCATTCTCTGGCGACGGCCGGTACATGCGAGCCCGAAGCATCCGGCTCTTGGCTTTCACCATCCACCACCACCGCCACGCAGTGATATTGAGGGAGTTCCTTACCTCACGTTTTATCTTGCGGTGGGGACCTTTGGATACTTTGTTGGGGGGAGGGGTGTGGTGATTGGGTATTATGTTTTTGCGTTTTGTTTATTGTGTTTTGGTTATTGTTGTGTTGGTTTTAGTAGTATGTAGTCCTTTTAATTAATTTCCATGTGGTTGGCTTGTTTTTGTTGTGGTATTGCATACGGTTAGTGGTGGTGTTTGGGTTTAGTTTTGGTTTATTTTGCGTCCACTTTCATGTTGATGGGTCGTATGTTGAATTGTTTAAGTGTGTTTAGGACATTTTTGCATGTAATTGTACATGTGTGCCATGTTTGAAAATTGAGGATCAATTTGGATTGAGTTCACCTAGCTTGTTCAGCGCATCCGGTTAGCGATGCTCAGTAATTAGGTTGAATAGTTAGAAGGGCTGATGAAAAGACCAATTCCGGTGAAATTCGAAACCGGTTCAAAAACCACTATCACACTCACACACCTTTAGTGACTTCAGTATGCATAAGTCATAGAACCAACTACTAAAGTTCGATCAGCCTAGGAGATTCGAACCATTTGAGTGATGGGACACCTAATCAAAGAGGATTGCCATTGAGCCCCAACCAAAAGAAAAATACAAAAACAATAGAAAAAGAGAAAAAGAAAAGAAATATGACAAAAATAGGTATATGCATAGGAATAAAGCGAGATCATCAATCGGAATCCGGGCATAGTCGAGGGCCTATCAAAGCCCCATCTGCTATGAGCCAGCTGGCTGGGAGTCATTAACCATTGCCCGCTACGCTGGGACCAGGGAAGATGGATCATTCACGCAACCTAGGGCCGTTGAGTTTGGTTGAGTGTTCGAGGTGAGGTTGAAAGGAATTAGATACTGATGCCCTTAACCAACTGGTGGGGAGTCACCAATGGATCCCCGCTACAGGAACACTCGGCTAAAACTTCTTGGCACTAGGTCTTCTTCCATTTTTGTTTTTGGTACACAGGACATTTCTAGGTATGTGAACATAAATAATGGGTCGTTCTATCATATCGGGTTAAGCTATTCCCAATAGGTGGGTTGAGCTTAAGTTTGGGGAGTATCGGGACTAAGCATATCTGTGGAGGTCATTACTTTCTATAAGCACATAGGGATTTTAGGAAGGCTATTAGACACCATAGAGTTTGATGCACTAGTCGGTTTCACTTTATCTCAATCAGATTTACGAAAGTGAATATGCGCATGCCTTATTAGACATGAGAGCTGAAAACTAGGTGGGTATGTGAGTCGAGTCGATTTGATCCCTACTTGGCATGTGCACCACCGTCTTAGTGTTAGTTGCATGGTGTCAGGGTGTGTGTCAATCTGTCTAAGTCGGTTTCTTGCTTGAGGACAAACGAAACGCTAGTTAGAGTGTGATGAGTACCTAAAACACTCATCTTACTCGCGTCGGTTAAATCATTTTCACATTTTATTATTTTATAATAATGGTATAGTTTTGTGGCTAGATCCACGATTTAAATTATGCGGGTGTGATTCTGAGGTTCATTGGAGCATAAAGAGTAGCTTTAGGCGGTTTTGGAACAGGCAAACAAGGAAGTGGCTGTCCGTCAGCGGCGTCTGCGTCGGCGTCACCATCGTCAGCGGCGTTACCCGCGTCGCGGCGTCACCGCGTCAGCGGCGTCCATTTCCGGCATCTTGCCCTCATCATTACAAAGCAAATTAGGGTTGAAATCAAGGGAGATCGGAGGCACACGAGCGAGCCACAGTTCGGGCGGGAGTGAGCACTAACCGAGGAAGTGCGAGGGTGTAGCAGCTTTTGACTTTACCGTATATGTTGGATTTAGAACAATATTTTCTTTATTAAACATTTGAGTTTCATCTTTTCTTCCATTATGTTCTAGATCTCTTTCTAGGGTTACATCAAACCACAATAAGTGCGATATAGTTAAGGATTGATCTTTTATGTTATTCAATTGTTTATAAATTGTGAATCTACTCTATACACAATATTTAAATTATATGATAATGTTTGGCGGCATTAGCATAGCCATGCTGGAGATCAGTTCGAGAGATGAGGGTATTGAGGGGATCACGGGTAGAGTATCCTTAATTTGATTCGGTCAATAGAGATATTCGGACTGAAGGTGGTATCCCAGGGTGAACATTTAAGCATTTCGAATGCAGAAGTCGAGATAGAGATATACTTTCGATTCTATTTGCGAGATGAGGCGGATATACCTCGAGAGGATATCTAGTAGGCAAGATCACCCCTCACCATAGAATTATAAATGTGATGACAACAATCTCTTTAGAAAAAACAATCCATTGAGGCGTGGCGGGGATATAACCTAGGCTTTAAAACAACACTTTAATTAAATCAGCAGTTCGGTTAGTTTTACATAATTGAACTCCCTCTTAAAGTCATTCTTCGGATATTGTCGACGGGGAACTTTGATGGTACCTTTCCACTGTGGATCGATATCCGTAGTTAAGTACACTATATTGCCCAGGGCTACGCGTGCATGCGCGTAGGCATTCATTTTATACACCGCGTTTTATTTGTCAGAACGGGTTTAGATTGATATAGAGAATTAAGCATTAGATATTATTCTTGAATTTTTCTTTACTTTTGTTTATTTTTACAAGTCTTTGGTAATTTGGTTTGTTATTAGGTATTGTTATTGCGATTGTAGTTTTTCGGTAAGTACATGCGGCAGTCGAGATCAAATAACCAACACTGTTTGATCTGAGCCGGGAAAGACTTACGCACGGTGCGTCGAGAGCAGACGAGCAGTTAGAAATCCAGCTAATCATGGAAAACAACGAAGAACAAAATCTTGGCATTGAGCAATTTATGAACACAGAGGCGAAATAGGAATCACGGAAGGAATGAAACACCCAGAGCCCGTTATCTGAGCCAGGATGATCCTTTCATGCTCTTTAAGATGAGTTCGTTTTACACCGCAATTGTTATTCGACGGCTATCAGAACTGACCTCTATTCAAGCAAACAATTTGAATTGAGAGTCGGTCACGATGCAGTGCTTGGAATATCTTATTCCATGGACTACCCGTAGAACCAGACATGCATTTGACCCGACTTCATGAAATTACTGCGTCTGATTAAATTCTGCGGAGTTGCGAGGAGGCACTCGGGTTGAGGCTTTTTCCACTCACTGGGTGGTCGAGGCCAAGCATTGGCTAACAAAACCGACCACCGGATTCGATACCTCGTGGAATGACTTAGTGCAAAATTCGACGAGTTCTTCCCACCTTGAAAATTGCACAACGTGCGAGATCCAATACTTTTGGATTTAGAGGGGAGAACTGGCGGAGGCATGGGGCAGTTTCACGGTGTTGTGAGTGCCACACCCTTAGCGTGACGGATGGATGCAAGTCAGCGCACTTACATAATGGTCGAGAAATGCAACTAGAACAACTGATTGATGTAATTTGGAGAATACTTTGATGAAAACCACAGGACAAGCTTATGAAATCTTAGAAGATCACTGCGACCAACACTAATCGGTGGCCTAGAAGAGAAGAGCTACACAGATCATGCGTGGGTGGCACAGATAATGAGGTCTAAACAATGGTGAATCATGTGGCCTGTTGGCTAAGCAGTTAAAATAGACAACTTTAAGGAATCGCGACGCCATCAGTTGACCATGGGAGTTATGTGAATTCTGTGGGGGACCGCACAATAGCACGGAATGTCAATCAGGAAATCCTCTGATGGGAGCAGAAGCCCGGTGCGTGTCCATGTTTAATCAGGAATCCAATCCTTAACAAAGGATGGTATGGAAACGATTCTCGAGAATCGAGAATCGGGGCAGGGTGGGCGTAATAATCGGAACCAGGCCAATTAGAACAATCAAGGTTGCCGTTGGCGGAGATAATCGGAACAATACGTTCATCGAGGCAGAACTAGTGAACCACCCTGGGAAAAGTTGGATTTGAACAAGCTCTTGCCTAGGATGTTAACTTCCCACTCTGCCTTCATGAACAGAGGCCCAAAGCGAACATGTGACAAGCAACCCAGGTTGAACAATCAGCGGCCGTGAGAAGTTTAGGCACAAATGGGCCAAATGGCCAAACTTCTTGTGAAAGACAGGTTCTTACGAGCAATTGATAAACCCGAGGAGATGGGAATGAGCATGTTGCGAGTCATCTTTGAGGAAGTGGGGAAAGAATTGGAAATCTGATTGCCCCCAGTCGTAGAAACGGTTCAGTGAGAAGGTCATTGACGAGGCTGAAAAGATGATGCAGACAAGAAACGACCTCGGGAAGCAGTCATGAAGAACTCGCGGAAGCCAGGCGGCCTGTCGGTTCACTTTTGGCGTCTCGAGAAGCATAAAAATTTGGATAACTAAATTTACTAAATTCATGGAGGTGTTCAAAAGTTACATCAATATCCCGTTCTTTACGTGCCTAAACCGAGATGCCCGATTATGTAAAATTTATGGGCATTTTGTCCCCGAGAAGAGAAGATTAGCTGATTTTGAAGCAGTGAACTTAGCGGGAATGGAATTACTTGAGGAAGGCTGTAGCTCAAGGACAGTTTCACTATCCCTTGCCATTGGAAATGCTATCTTTGAGAGAGCCCTATGTGATTTGGGTGCCAGCATTAATCTTATGCACCATCCATTTTCAAGCGTTTGGGATTAGGTGAAGCCGCGGAGCTACAGGTCACGCCGACTACTTGAGACGGATCTTTGAAGCATCGAGAGGGATAATAGAGAATCATCTTGGTAATGAGTCGACAAATTTATCTTCCGGCATATTTTATTGTTTTGGATATGGAGGAAGATAAAGAAATCTGAATAATCTTAGGTAGGTGGGTTTCTTGCAAGTGGCGGAAGCGATGATTGATGTTCGGAGGAGCGAAATTGAGGTACAAGAAGATGAAGTAAGAGTTCAATGTGTTTGAGCGGTGAGACACCCGGTGAAAGTGATACAACCGTATTTGAAATAGTAGGGGCTATAGTGTGCATTGAAGTGGTCATTTGACCTTTGGAGACTAGCCTAGTGGAGAATGAGTCGAGAACACAGCGAAGAGCGAAGAATATGTTAAATGGATGGACTCTTTCGAGACACAATAGACGGAAATGCTTGAAACTCTAGGCGAGAAGGGAGTTAAACGCCGGTCCCATCGATTCGAAGACAGCTGAGATGGAGCAAAAACCTCTGCAGCACGTTTGAAGTATGCATACCTTGGGGTCGAGATCCTTCCACCGTGATTATCTCGGCATCTTTATTGCACTAGAGGAAGAGAAGTTATTGAGGGTCCTTGAGATCACAAACATGCACTCGGATGGTCTCTAGTGATTTAAAGGTTCGTCATACATGTGCATGCATCATGTTTTACTAGAAGATGGACATAAACCTTCGATTATGGAGCGCGTGAGTTAAATCGAGCAATGAAGGAGGTAAATCGGAGAAAGAGGTTCCTAAAATGGCTAGACTCTTTGGGGTGATTTACCGTTGAGGGTGGTGTACGTAGTCGACCAGGTTCGATTAGTCTTGAAGAAGGGAGGAACAAATGTCGCCAGGTGAAACAACATTCTTCTTGTCACAGACGATTCTGAGATTTGGAGGATTTGTATTGATTATCGAAAGCGAACAAGGCCACTCGAAAAGATCATTTCCCATTCTTAGTTTCTAGATCCCGAATGCTTTCGATCGATTAATAGGTTATGAATACTGTGCTTTACGGATGGATATTAGGTTACAATCAAATTGCCATAGCTCACGAAGATCAAGAGAAGACAACATTCACTTGTCCCTATGGTACATTCGCATTCAGGCGGATGCCCAGCACTGGGTATGCAATGCACCGTACTTTTCAACGATGTATGATGGCCTTATTCTCGGACATGAGTGGAAAAGACAGTGAGAGGATCTTTATGGGCGATTTTTGATGTGGAAATTCATTTGACAAGCTGTTTAGAGAACTTGAGAGGTATGCTGGCAAGATGTGAAGAGACAAACTTAGTACTCCAATTGGGAAAAGTGCCATTTATGAGTACAGGGGTATTGTCCTTGGACATCGGTTCGACAAGAGGGATAGAGGTAGATAGAGTGAAGATTGGAAAGCGATTCTTAAGTTGCCTCCACCCTCGTCGATGGAGTATTCGAGTTTTCTAGGTATTTGGATTCTATAGGCGGTTCATCAGGATTTTCCGCAGTTACCAAGAAAGCGGATTTATCTAACCTCCTAGTCCAAGGGATCCCATTTGAGTTTGATTCACAATGTTTGCATGCATTCTCAGTGTTGAAGGATAAATTGGTTTCGGCTCCTATTGTTGTGGCACCCAGTTGGTCTTTCCATTTTGAACTCATGTGTGGCCTTGACCGCGATTGGGGCGGGTTCTGGGCGAGAAACGAGAGAAAATCTTTCGGGTAATCATTATGCTAGTAGAGACCTTGAATGATGCTCATTTCAGATTATACCCACATTCTGAGAAAGAACGTGGCCATTGTGTTTACTTCGACAAGTTCGGGCCATATTTGATTAGCAACAAGGTCGTAGTGCTGCTTGATCGATGTTGCCATTAAGTACTTATTGACCAAGAAAGATGCAAAACCCAGATTAATTCGATGGGTCCTTTTGTTGCAAGAATTCGACGTAGAAATTAAAGACAAGAAAGGCGAAAACGTAGGCGACCATCTTTCACGGTAGAAGGGCCGGAATGAGTGTTCAGGTGAATGACGAATTTCCAAACGAGAAACTCTTAGCTATTGAGGAAAGAGGCGAGTTCCATGGTTCGCAGTTATGTGAATTATTTGGTGGCTAAAGTAGTCCCTCGAGATTTAACTATCGTGGAAAAAGAGGAGTTTCCTTACCTTGGCTCTTACTATTGGGAGGAGCCCGATTCTTTACGACAACGCTGTCTTGATAAGTGATAAGGAGATGTGTGCCAGAAGATGAAATGCCTGACATTCTAAACCATTGTCACACTCTACCGTGTGGTGGGCACTTGTTGACGGAAGACGGTGACCAAGATCGGGTTTCTTGGCTGCCTTGTTTAAAGTGCTCATCAATTCGTTTCAAATTGTGACAAATGTCAAGCGAATAGGAACATCTCTAGAAAAGAGACAGAGCACCCATGCATCCCATTTTTGGAGGTAGAATTGTTTGATTTATGGGGGATAGATTTCCATGGGACCATTTCACGCATCGTATGGCAACAACGCCATTTGTTGGCGAGTGGAGCTATGTCTGAAATTAGGTGGAGCGATCCACTACATGCACCAATGATGCCAAGGTTGTGGCTCGATTCTGACAGCTTGTATTCTCACGTTTGGAACCCCTCGAGCATTGATCACAGATAATGGTACCCATTTCTGCAATAAGGTAATTATTAAGGTTTGCAAGAAATTATGGTGCGTCATGTGCATCTCTTAAATACCACCGCAGTCTAACGAGACTGACAGTATCGAATCGAAATCAAGTACATTCTCGAGAGAAGACGATTCGCGACTCGAGGAAGGTGGTCTAAAAAGATGGGCGATGCACTGCGGGCATACGGTACAGCATTTAAACTCCTTTGGGTATGTCACGTTCGGACTTGTTTATGGTAAAAAGCGTGTCATCTTCCGGTAGAATTAGAGCATCGAGCCTGTTATTAGGCGGCAAGCGATTAAACTGGATAATACATTGGCGGCGAAAGCGGCTGCTCATTTCGGTGAACTAGGCGAATTCAAGCAAGCGTATAAACGCGCATTTATAAGGGAAAAGACTAAAGCACAGCACGACCGACACATCACGAGAAAAGGAGTTCCGCAGTCGGACAACAAGTTTCTTCTATTCAATTCCGCCTAAAGCTTTTTCGAAATTGAAGTCTGATGGTCAGGGCCTTTCCGCGGTGACCAAGTTTTTCACCGCGATTGGGGCGGAAGTTACACATCCACGAGAAGGGCATTTACGATCACCACCCAGCGATTGAAGCGAAGTATTATGGTGGCGAGTTTCTTGCAGACAAGCAAATCATTCCTTTGACATGTGACGAGTGTAGTAAAGAGATCATTTGAGTTCGGGTTCCGAGCACATTGTTGAGATTCGGGGTCGTCGAGTAACGACATTAAACATAGCTTCTTGGGAGGCGACCCAAGTTTCCTTACACTTTTCTCTTTTAATTGACAATTTCTTTCGGTGTTTTAGTGATTGTTTTATTAATATTAGTTTCTTTGGTCTTGGCGTAATCGGGTTATCTGCTTTGATTGTTTATTTTTCGAGGACCCGAGCGGCGTGGAGTGCTTTGGGGAGGATCAGTCTTGCAGGAGCATTCTGAGGTCAATTATCACGTTTACAAGTGGGGAGGTTCGCGAACGGTATAGTGTGAAAATTTTTTGGGGCGCCTGCGTAGCGTCGCGGCTAAATTGACCCTTCTTTGGAGCGTCGCTGACGTGAAGGATCGACTTGTCGCGGCCTTGATATTACCTCTGCGGGCGATCGCGGCGTGGATTTCTGGCGTCGCGGCGTGGTTAATGAGCCTGCGGGCGTCGCGGCGTTCGCACTCAACGTCAGCGGCGTTGTTAATCCCACTCTACGTCTGCGTCGCGGCGTGGATCTCCCAACGTCATGACGTGAGATTTTTATAGTCTGCGTCGCGTCAGCGTCGATTAATCAGCGTCGCGGCGTCATTTGATACGCCTCTGCGTCGCGTCGCGGCGTTACCATCAACGTCGCGGCGTTGGTTTAATCCCCTCTACGTAGCGTCGCGGCGTTTACCCCTGCCTCAGCGACGTTGCCTTTGTTTAAGGCCAAACGAGTTCATTTTACTCTTGCCCTACTTGCACCACTACCCAAAACCCTAGCCCTCTTGCTTTGTCCTCACCCGGCCCTACGGGGAGCTCACATCCTTGTAGGCCGGGAGTACGTACCCTCGGCCGCCTCTGTACCCAGGCTCTCCTCACACCTTTGAGTCTTAGTCATTGTAGCATTCCCACCCTGCTGTGCTCGGTTCCTAGCTCTAGTATCGTCTTAATTCCACGGCATTCACGGTTGGTCTAGGGATCTTTGGAGTTCACGTTTAGGGTATTAGGTTTGTTCGGTCTTGAGTCATCGTTAGTTTTTTAGCACATAGTAGTTTTGGTTTGTTTTAGTGCACACTAGGTGTTTTGTTTTGGTCTAAGTCATTAGGTGTCACTTTGTTATCCTTTGCCACGTGTCTTCTAGATTGATAATATGCAGTGAGGCCAGAGTGCCTACCAAGCGGAGTCGATGCGGAAGACCCAGCTCCACTTACGATGTCAAGCGGTTTGTGAGATGCGAGTCTTGCCGATCGGTTTGGCACCATTTGCAAAAAACCGTCGTTCATCAAGGAAGGGGTTTCACCACCCAGATGATTTTCCATGAACCATTCTTATTTCTGGGATGGCGTGCCTTGTGCGGCCACCTGCGTCGATGAGTGTGGTGCGAGTTCGCCAATCTACTTCCTCCCCATGTCTTGAAGAAATTCGAGGTGCGAGGGTGGTAGTCGACTTCATTGCGGTCGATCAATAGTTGTCTGATCTAGAGCATGTCCCTTCGGGGCCGTTCGATCGGCTCCACGGCACTATGATTATCCGAGATTCTCAGTATTAACCAGTAATTGGGGGTGGTGGAAAATCAATAGTGCGAGGCCATCTGCGAGTCACTTCAAAGGCCAAACATTTGGCCTTCATTCCCCCAAATGCAGCACCTTCATCACGTCGCGTCTGTTGAAGCCGGCCAGGCGTGTGTGAAGTGGCGCGGCGTGCCTGCTTTCGACTATGCCCATCTTAGGATACCGCTTGATGTTGGCTGGGGTTATCGAGGATGCCATCCTCCATAGCAGGACCCATAAAGATGAACTTGGGCGCCTTTCAACCATCTTTGGCTTGTGCAAACAGCGGGGTGCCTAGGCGATAATGAGGCTGCTTTCAGCCTATAAAGGCCCATTTCGGTGGCGGGACACACTACGGTGTCCGCGACACGAGAAGGTCATGAAGTGCAGTCATAGCCTCGGATGAGGATGAGCTACATGACTATCAGGCTCGTTATGGCTTCCTGGGCGATCCGGGACATTGCGATCCCCGTCCCGCCCCACCTCCACTTGCCGCCCCACGGCCTGGGGAGGAGGCTGTGAGTCCCTCGCCGTCCACGGGGACCCGGTGCTCTCCTTACGAGAGCGCCGATGCCGTACAGGATGAGACCGGGAGCACCGAGTCTCGTCACGGGATATGGGGCCCTCGTCTTTGATATCGCATTGTCACGGCGATCGGGGCCGTCATTCTTGGCGGAGTCTTGCGAAGCCCGGATCGTGACTCCTTGCCTTTCACCTGCCACCACCACCGCCACCGCAATGATCACCAGGGGAGTCCCCTTTACCTCTACTTTTGTTGCGGTCGGGGACAGATTTGTTTGGGGGAGAGTGGAGTGTCGGGTTCGTTTTGTTGGATTACGTGTTTTATTTTAATATTTGTGGTGTTTTTGTTTAGTTCGGCGCTATTGGTTGTATGTGCGTAGTTTTAGGTTTAGCACCATTTATTTCTTTGAGTCATGTGTTAGTTTGTTTTGCGTAATTTGGTGTTCTGGCGCCTGTGTAGTAATTAGGTGTATGCCATGTTGAAAGTCGAGGGATCATTTTTTTGGTAGATTCGCACCGACATGGATGATTGGATAACACCTTTGTTGGATGTTCGGTAATTAGGTTGAATAGGTGGAAAGGTTTAGTAGACAATCCCAGGTGATCATGAAACTATTTCTCAGAATGATCATCACGTCACCCCTACTAACCTTGGGTATACATAGGTGCCAGGGAACTAACTACAAAGTTAAACCAGACAGCGGAGATTCCTAACCATCTAGTGATGGACTTGATCAAGGGGATTGCCATTAGGCCCTGACAAAGAAAATAAAATAAAATAAAATAAAATAAAATAAAATAAAATAAAATAAAATGAAAAAGAAGAAGAAAAAGTCAAAGGAGTCGGGTGAGTTAGGGCCAGTGGATCACCGAAACAGATCCGGGTGATCCAGGGACTTGAAGCCTAATGCACAAGCCCATTTGGTTGGGAGTCCGTGGCTTCCTTTGCCCGCTACATGGGACGAGAAGATGAGTTTTCCACAACCTAGGGCCTTTGAGTTTTTGTTGAGTGTTTGGGGTGAAGTTTGAGAGGGCAATGCACGGTGCCCTTAACAGCCCAGTGGGAGTCACCAAAGGATCCCAGCTACGGGAACACTCAACTAAAACTTCTTGGCACTGGAGTCTTTCCATTTCTTTTAGGTACTTAGGAATTTTAAATGTTTGACAAGAATAAAATGGAGTCGTTCTATCACCTTTTCTGATTAGTTTCTTCCAAATGGTAATTTGAGCTTAAGTTTGAGTGTGAACTCAGGCATACCTTTGGAGGAGTCATTCATTATACGCACATAGTGTCATTTGGGAAAGGTTGTGAGACCATGGAATATGAGACACTAGTCACTTCCACCTAGTTCAATGAATTTCAGAAAGTCAAACATCTGCCCATGCACCTGTGAACTTGACAAAAGCAGTGTGAGTGTGAGTCGAGTCAAAGGCGATCCTCCATTTTCCAGCATGTGTGACCTTTGTCTTAGTGTTGGTTTCGGTATGTTGAGTGTGTGTGTTACTGTTTAAGTCGAGTTCTTGCTTGGGGACAAGCAAACTAGGACTGGGTGTGATAGGTACTGCAAACACTCATATTATACCCGCGTCGGTTTTTCCTTTTCATGTTTATTTTATAGTAATTTCATAGTTTTTTTGTGGCTAGACTCCTGAATTAGTGTTTGGTTTGGATGCAGGTACATTGGAGCAAAAGCGATTTGTGGGCCTTACGGAGCAATGGGAGATAGCGGGAAGTGGTTGCAGCATCGCGGCGTTCCCACAGCGTGAAGCGTCCCAGTCGCGGTCAGTTAACAATCGCGAGTCGACAATCGTGGCGTCGTGAAGTCTCGGCGTCGCGGCGTTGCAGCATCATGACGTTAACAGAATCACTGCATCATTTTAAAGTCGAATGGCTCAGGAAATGGGGTGGGGCGTACGAGCAGAGCCTGAATTCGGAAGCGAGTGGCCACTGAACTTGAAGAAGTGCGGGATTTGTCACTTGTTTCTCATTTTGGATTTGAGAATGATGTTTTTAATACTAAACATTTCATTCTATCTATTAGAATTATGTTTCTAGATCTATATCTAGGGTTTTGTTGAATCTGTCATGTGTTGATGGATTAAAATTAGTACTTTATATTGTTCAAAGTATTTATCTATTGTTTCTCATCTTGCTTACGTCTAAGATTTAATTATATGGTGATGTCGGCCAACATTGGCATAATCTGCTTTGAAGTCAGGGTCGAGATGAGGTCATCCCGAGGGGATGCGGAATTAGAGTAGCTTTCGGTTGAATCGGTAAATAGAGATATTCTGATCCTGAAGGTGGCATCTGGGGTTAGAACATTTAAGCATCTCGGAATATCGAGTTGAGATAGAGATATACTTTCAGATCTGATGCGAGATGGCGGATATACCTCGAGAGAGGATATCTTGTAG
>JAEQBH010009660.1:0-62694 GCA_016808115.1 Tetrastigma voinierianum | reverse complement strand
TTCAGCATGCATTAGGTCGAGGCATCTCGCTTAGACACGCAGCCAGCATTGGGGTCGAGGTAACATTCAGCATGCACTAGCCGAGTCACCCCGCTTAGTGCACGACTGCGCCAAGGCCCACGTCGCTGATACAACAGCTTTCCAGCGTGTCTGTGCAAGCAAGAAACAAGCACCATGTTCAGCAAGCACTCAGTTCAAGAACCGTGATCTATGTATGTCATGGAACTCAGTCGGTGACACCGCCGTATGCATGGCAATCGGACGAGGCGACTAGCCCGTGCACGCGCTTACAAAGACTAAAGTCGGCAAGACTGCTGGCCAAGAAATGCACTATACCGAGGCACCTCGGTCTGATGCATGTCATGGAACTATCGAGGCATCGGTCTTGGTACGCACTCAGCCGAGGCATCTCGCCTGTGCACGCCATCGCACGCGCCGAGGCACCGTGTCCCAGCATGCACCAGCCGAGTCATCGCGGCCCAGCATGCACCGTGCACACCATCGTTCGTGCACGCACTGTGCCAGCGCACCATGTCTAAGCATGTCACTTCATCCAAAATGGTGAATCCAGATAGGCAGCCAGGTGAACATCAAGACCATCTGTGCAAGACTAGCCGATGAACCTATTTATACGCCATGGCACTAAGCCGAGGCACCGCTTTCTGGGGCATGACACTGGGGTCGAGGCACCGTCTGTGCATGTCATGGCACTAAGCCGGCGCACCGCTCGAAAAGATTCGCATCGGTGCACCTCACATGACATCTTTGTCACTAACCACATCGATTCATTACGCGGCGTCGAGCACGCATCCGGCGCACGATCGCTGATACATCGCACGGCATGCATTTGGTCGACGATCGCGTTCAGACTTGGCAGGCACCCCGCAGGCATGTCATGGCAAGGTCGAGCATCGAGTCTAGCCACGCACTAGCCGAGTCACCATATCTGTGCACGCACTGTGCCACAAGACCTCGTCTAGGTACGCCATGGCACTAGCCGAGGCACCGTGTCTGTGTACGCACCAGCCGATTCACCGTGTCTAGGCATGCACTGTGCCAAGGCACCCCTGGTTTAAGCATGTCACGAACCAGCCGAGGAGCCGTGTCTAGCAAGCACTAAACAAGCACCATGTCTGTGCAAGCACTAGGTCAAGAACCTTATCTAGTGTATGTCATGGCACTAGGTCGAGGCACCGTTTCTAGGCATGGCATCATCGAGGCACTCATTCAGCATGTCATGGCACTGTGCCGAGGCACCGTGTCTCAGCTAAAGACTCAGTCGAGTCACCGTGTCCCGCACCAGTGCGAAGACACCTCAGATAGTGCACGTCATCACACTGCACCGAGGCACCGGCGGGCTAGGGCATGGCACTGTGCGCAGGCACCATGTCCAGCATTTCCACGCATCGTGCCGAGGCACCGTGTTCAGCAAGCACTAGTCGAGGCACCGTGTCTAAAGCAAGCACTGCATCGAAACACCACAAGCCAGCAAAGACTATACAAGAACCTTATTTATGTATGTCATGGTACTCAACAGGCATCCGCTTTCAGCTCGCACCTGGCCGAGGCATCAGGCCTAAGCATGCACTAGCCGATATTGCCTCATTAGGCATGATATGACACTAGCCGAGGCACCGTGTTCAAGAAAGCACTGGGACCGAGGCACCTTATCTAGGAATGCTGCGGCTTACAAACATAAGACTGCTTAGCGCGGGTACTAAATCCGAGGCACCGTGGTTCAGGGTCGCACCAGCCGAGGAACCTCGCCTGTACGCCGCCATGGCACTAGGTCGAGGCAACGTGTCTCAGTACGCACTCAGCCCGCCACCGTGTTCAGCAGATGACCAGCCGAGTCACAAAGGCTATAGTACGCACCAAAGCCGCCGCGACCTCGTTTGCACGCCACAAGACTCTACAGAGACCGCGTCAGCAGTTACTGTACCGAAGACTACGCTTCCAGCAAAGCACTAAAGTCAAGAACCTTATATAGGTATGCCATAATCAGCCGAGGCACCGCTTGTCAGTACGACACTAGGGCCGCAGCACGCCCTAGTTTCGCACTCAGCCAGGCATCTTTTCTACGCATGTCACGCCACCAGCTCAGGCACCATGTCTAAGAAAGCACTGCACCGAGTCACCTCGCCTGCATGTCGAGGCACTAGGCCAAGGCACGGTTCAGCCCGGTACTCAGGCCGAGGCACCGATCTTATTCACAGACTAAAGTCGAACAATCGCGGTCTGTGCACGCACCAGCCGGCGCACCTCGTCTATGCATGTGCCATTCTGACCAGCCGATGGCAATCGTGGCCAGGCATGTCACTGTGCCGAGGCACCATGTGTGAACGCACTCAGTCAAGCACCGTGTCTGGGGGTGCTTGATCAGTCGAAGACCTATTTGCGTGACGTCATAAGACCTGCCGAGGCACCACGCCTAAGACAAGACTGGGGCCAGTGCACCTTGCCCAGCAGTCACCCACTGGGGCCGAGGCACCGTGCCCAAAGACGACTGTGCCGCACCTCAGACGTACCAGCCACAAGAAGAGTCGAGGAACCCGTGTTTGTGCATGCACTAGCCGAGGAACCTCGCTTAAAGTTTTGTCACGCACTAGCTGAAACATCAGGTTCAGCATGCACTAAAGTGAGTCACCGCGGTTCAGCATGACAAAGCCGAGGCATCTCGCTTGAAGCCATGGCTGCAGACAGCCGGCGCACCATGCCTGCGTGAATCACTACGCCGCTAATCGAGTCGAGGCATGGCACAGTCGAGACACCTTTCTGTGCTCGCACTGGTACCGAGTTATCGTGTCTGCGCCGTACAGCGTAGCACCCTCTGCCTACCATGTCATCGCACTGTAATCGAGGCGACCGAGGGCTGCATGCACACTTCAGCCGAGGCACCATGTCCAGTAAGCACTCAGTCAAGCATCATGTCTAGTAAAGATCAGTCGTACGCAAGACCTTTATCTAGGTATGTCATGGCACTAGCCGATAAGACCGCTGGCTTCCACAGACAATAGCACTCGCCTAGGCATTTACAAAGACTAGCCAAGGCATCGTGGCCCAGTACGCACTAAAGCCGAGGTACATCACTGGGCATGTCACGGCAAGAGTCGAAAGACCGTGTTTGAACGCACTGCCAGACGGTGAACCCGCTGCGCACGCCACGGCATTGTACCGGCAAGACCGCGTCCCTAAGATGCATTGGGGATCGAGTCAATCGTGTCTCGCATGCAAGAGTCGAGGTGACTGGCTTCAGTATCGTGTCAAGATTCAGTCGAGCCAATCGCTGTAGGCACAAAGACCAGTCGAGTCACCGCAGCATGCACCAGCCGAGTCACCGCACAGAGGCACGCACTGCGCCACGCACCTTCTCTGCGCACGCCACAAGACTAGATCGATGAACTCGTGTCTGTGCAAGCATTTTGCCGAAGCACCATGTCTAGGCAAGCACAGGAACCTTATCTAGGTATGTCATGGCACTCCTACGAGACACCGCTTCTCAGCACGGCACTCTACGAGGCACCGCGGCCCAAGCATGCACTGTGCCGAGGCGCTGTTCGCATGTCAAGACCAGTCGAGGCACCTGCCTGGGAAAACACTGTAATCGAGGGCACCCTGCTCCAGCATGTCATGGCCTTGTGCCGAGGCACCATGTCCAGGTACTGCGACTTCAGCCGAGGCACCGCTGGCTTCCAGCACAAGACCAGTCGAGGCATCTCGTTTAGGCATGTTGGTATTATGTCGAATCGTGTCAGCATGCACTAGACCGAGTCATCGTGTTCAAAGATTTACTGTGCCAAGACACCTGTTTGCAGATACACAAGACTAGTAGGAAAGACCGCGTTTCCAAAGATTGGTGCCGAAGACCACGTTTCAGTGCCACTGTGCCAAAGAACCTTATCTAGGTATGTCATGGCACTAGTCGGTGCACCGCTTGAATTCAGACGGCCGATAAGACCGCTCGCATGTACTAGCCGAGGCATGTCATTAAGGCATCGCCGTGGCACTAAGCCGGTGATTAATCGTGTCTAGGAAAGCACTAGACCGAGGCATGTCATGGCACTAGGCCGAGACACCGTGTCTAGGAATGGTACTAGGCCGAGGTACTTAGTCTAGGCATGCACTAGGCTGAGTCACCGTGTTTAGGCTACACTCAGCTTAAGGCACATCACTCCTGCAGACTTCCATCGCACCTGATCGAGGCACCGTGGCTCGCATGGCACTGTGCCAAGGCACCATGATAGCGAAAACTAGGCTAAAGCACCGTGTCTAAAAAGACTGCGCCGGCGACCTTATCTGCAAGATGTCACAAGACCAGCCGAGGCAATCGCGGTTCAAGCATGCAGACCGGGCCAAGGCACATCAGCTTCAGGCAAGCCACTCACACCACGCGCACCATGCCCGCACGACTCGCCCCAGCACTTCACAGATGCCTGCAAAGAGGCCGAGGGGCACTAGGTTAGGTATGCACTATGTCGGCGAACTCATGGTGCATTTGATGGCACTAGGTCGAGGCACCGTATAAAGCATCCACTAGCCGAAGGCCTCCGCCGTGCCCAGTACGCACTAAAGCCGAAAACAAGCACCACGAGGGAAGGATGAAAAGGACTTTGAAAAGAGAAATAAAGAGTGCTTGAAATTGTTTCGGGAGTAAGCGGATTCGGGTAGCGAGCGCTCCTATTTGATGTGGAACGACGACATCATTCGTCGACGACTGGGCGAACCGATGAGCCGTGGCAACCTTGCCGGTTGTAGTCACTGGAGACGTCAGTTGCTCTATCATGGAATGCAAAGATATGCCTTTGCTGTTCAACTCCGTGGCGCCACTCGCATCGCCGCCGAACTTCCCCATTCGCCCCGCTCAAACACCCGACTGGGCGAGTCTGACATGCGTGTGAGTCAACGAGCTAGTAAAACCCGTGAAGGCGAAGCGAAGTTGACTCCGCTGATCCCCTTAGGTGCGGTGCACCGATTAACCCCGATCTTCGAGAAGGGTTCGAAAGTGGAGAGGGATACACCGCCGACCTAAAGATGGTGAACTATGCCCGAAAGGTGGCAAAGCCGAGAAACTCGCGAGGTTTGCAATGATACCGACGCAAATCGCTCGTTCCGACTTCAGTATAGGCGAAGACTAATCGGAATCCATCTGTAGCCGGGCCCTCGGGTTTCCTCAGAGAAGCCGGAGCCCGTGGGCGAGCCCGCCTGCAAAGCCAATGATTGGGGAGGTACTCCAGCAAGAACGCCCCGACCTATTCTCAAACTTTAAATTAGTAGGATCTGCAGTGGCGACCGACGAGCCGGGCCATTAATCGAGAGCCTGGGCGGTGCCATTTTTTGGTAAGGTGAATCGGCGACGCGGTGACGAACCCGGTCTGGTTACGGTGCTCCAATCGCTAACCTAGAACCCAAGAAGGGTGTCAAGTTGATTAAGACAAGAGACGCTGGTCACGAAGTCGAATCCGCTAAGGAGTGTGTAACAACTCATGCCTGATCAATCCAGCCTAAAATGGACGGCGGCCACACGACCTATACCCTACCGCTGAGGCAAGCGCCAGGGCCCTCGATGAGTGTGAGGGCACTCGCGGCCGAGATTAAAAACCTCGGGCGCGAGCCCGCAGAGCGGGCCACAGCGGATCTCGCAGGTAGTAGCAAATATTCAAATGAGAACTTCAAGGTCAAGAGGGGAAAGGTTCCATGTGAATGGCACTTGCACATGGGTTAGTCGATCTTAAGAGACTGGGGAAGCCCGTCTCGATATCAGGTACGCATCGCCGAGCATCGAAGGAATCCCGTTAATATTTCTTTAAACTGGACGGCTACCGACAAGCAACATTGGGGTGGAGTCCCGAGATGGCGAGGGCCTCATGCTATCTTTCGCTTAACACCCCCGCCCACCCCGAAACCGCCTCGCCTGAGGCAGTAGGTCCAAGCGGATCGCAGCTGAGCACCCCGCACGCCGTGGTGTCCGCGCCTCGACGGCCCATGAAAACGAGGACCGGAAGTGCCTCCCACGCCCGATCGCATTCATAACCGCATCAGTCTCTTCTAAGGTGAACAACCTTCGTCGATGGAACAATGTGGTGCGGTGGTTCGGCAAATGGATCCGTGAACTCGTGAAAGGATCGCCTGAGGGCCGGGTAATGGGGTCCCGGGCCCCGAACCCGTCACCGCCGATGATTGCCAAGCCGCTTCCCGCGGAGAGAGCGGTCGCCATTGGCCGATCGGGACGAATCGAACGACTTCAAAGGCCGAACAACGACTCCGGGGAATCGGTGACGACAGCGGGAATCTCGACCGTTTAATTAAAACAAAGCATTGCGATGGTCCGCGACGCTCACGCAATGCATTTCGCCTGCTGCTCATCACAAAGTGAAGAAATTCAACCGCCACGTAAACAAAGGAGTAACTATGACTCTTATGTAGCTAAATGCCTCACATCTAATTAGCGACGCATGAATGGATTAACGAGATTCCCACTGGCCCCCGTTTATTATCCAACTAACCACGCCTAAGGAACGGCTTCGCAGAATCAATGGGAAAGAACCTTGAGTCGACTCTATCCGACTTGTGAAATGACTTGAGAGGTGTATGATAAGCAGGAGCCGAAAACTAGCGAAAGTGAAATACCACTACTTTAACGTTATTTTACTTATTCCGTGAATCTGACATGTGGAACATCCCCTCATTTTACCCAAGGCGCTTTTTTGCTGCTCGGTGGAAGACATTGTCGTGAGTTTACCGCGGCACATCTATTAAAAGATAACTATGTCCTAAGATGAGCTCAACGAGAACGTAAATCTCATGTGGAACAAAAGGATAAAAGCTCGCTTTGATTTCCAATACGATCACGAACCGAAAACGTGGCTCATCGATCCTTTGCACCTTCAAATTCGGGGTTGTGAGGTGTCGGTGTTACCATTGTGGATACCGTCAGGGCGCCAAGCATTCATAGCAACGCTGTTGATCCTTCGATGCTCCGCCTTCCTATCATCAGGAAGTAGAATTCACTGCGCGATTTGTTCACCCACCAATAAGAACGGAGCCGGGTTGCACCGCCGTGAGACAAAGGTTTTACCCCACGATGACGTGTCTCAATAAGTGAATTAACCTAGTACGAGGAACTGCTGATTCGCACAATCGTCATCGCGCTCGTTAAAGCCAAGGCGCTGCTACCGTAGGCCGGATTATAACCAACACCTCTAAGTCTAATCCGCCAGAATGACAGGCAGCTCTGCCAGCCTCGACACGATTCCCAGGCAGGGCCCTCGCCCCTAGAGGCACATGTCCGTCAAGTCCTGCGGACAACTGCGGTGGGCCGTGGTTAGCATTATTTCAGATCGAAATGACGGCAGAACTCTTTACTGAGTGATCAAATACACGACGGGTATCAGACCCAGAACGCCTGGCCGCCACCATCCACTCGAGATCTGCACTCCCCTATGTCGCCTCCCGATTTCATCCCTCCTACTTGATCCGATTCACTCACAATTTCTTTAATCTCTTCTTGGTGTCTCCGACAAGAGGCTCGAACGTTCCCCCCTCGACCGCTTAACACATCTTCCCAGATGGGCAAAGGCATATGAAAAAAAAATCTAAAGGAAATAACAATCGACATGACGGCGTTTCTGCCATTATTCACCCACATTAAGGCAAGTGAATTACATACTAAACAAAACCGGCTAGCGCCATGGTGCCTCATTGCAAGGTCAAATTCATTCATATACATGTTGCCTCGATCACATGGCGCACTGCTCCAAGGAACGTGTAGTTTCCTTCGCGGCCCGAAAAATTCCCACGATAGCAATTCGTACTACGCTACGCCGCTAACACGCGCTCGCCTAAGTGCCATGGCATGCCCAGAAAGAGTGCTTCCTGGGCCTAGCACCATGCCCAGACACCTGCCCCAAGATAGCGCCACAGATATGCCCAGACAAGGTGCCCCTGGGCCCAGTGCCTCCCAGACTCCGGCCCCACTGTCACGTGAAACTACTCCAGGCACGCCCTCAAGATCGCCACGCCAGACCCAGCGGCCCCCGCCAGCCGCCATGACACACCAACAAGGTGCCCCTACTACACTCCCATTCAGACACTACTTCTAGGCTCCACAGCATGCCCAGGAGATGGTTTTCTGGCCACACATGCTCCATTACGGTACCTCTGGCCTAGTGCAATGATTACGTCTGCATTAAGGTGCCTTCGCCAAGGCATCCCTAGACACTGATCTCTCCCAGTGCACGCCTGAGACACTGCCCCGGGCCTAGCACCATGCCCAGACCCTGCCCCTACCCACACAACATGCCTAGACAAGGTGCCCTGGGCTTATGCTTTAGACACCTGCCCTGGCCCGAAGGCTCTTCCCCAGACACCTGCCTCGGGCCTAGTGCCATGACATACCCAGACAAGATGCCTCTGCCTAGCACACGCCAGGAACAAAGGTCTCAAATCCCTGCCACGCCAAGAAACCAAGGCCTCACTGAAGGCCATGACACGACACCCAGATAGTTCCGCCCAACATTACCTGCACACGTGCTCGCCTCAAGAGCCTGCCTGCACACCCGGTCCCCGCCTCTATGATTACGCCTCGACAAGGCGCCTTTGCCTAGTACATGCCCAGACACGTCACCTACTAGTGCATGCCTGCACACAATGCCCGACTCCATCAGCGTCACATGCCCCGACAAGATCCCTACCATGCACGCCAGACACCATAATCCCAAATTCTAGCGCATGCCAAGACACTAGTACACAAAATTTAGTGTCATGACATCCCAGACAAGGAGCCTCGGCCCAGCGCACGCCTCAGATAAGGTGATTCCTACCTAGTACGCTCAGACACCCGCGCCCAAATTTCAAGACAAACACACGCCTGAAGAAGATGATTCCTACTCTGCTCGCCTGCACACACGACTGCGCCTCAACAAGACTAGACACCCGCGCCCCCGCCAGCACTCACGACATGCCCAGACAAGGTGCCCCGCCCAGTGCATGCCCAGATAAGGTGACCTCACTTAGTGCATGCCCAGACACCTGCCCTCACCAGGCCATAACATGCCTAGCAAGGTGCCTTCGCCACGTACGCCTAAACATGGTGATCTGACCAGTGCACGCCAGACACGCTGGCTCCGCCAAGACTCATGCCTGCACACTGTCCCTACCAGTGCCATGACATGCCCAGACAAGGTGCCCTGGCCTAGTGCTTTCCCAGACACCTGCAGCTCTACTCTGTATTATGAACTCCGCCACACATGTCTGGGCTCCACGTTACAAGCTTAGACATTCGCGTTTCTACTGGGCCACGTGACATACCTAGATAGGTGCCTCACATAGTGTCACTTAGACATCTGCTTTAAATTCTAGTGTTTACCCATACTTCACGCCCCAGTGCCACGCCTAACCACTCTGCCTCTGGCCTGCGGCAATGACACGCCTGTGACAAAGGTGCCTTCGCCTACCCATGCCTGTGACATCGATGACTTCACTAAGCACGCCTGCACACCTGTCTCCCACAAGCACCATGCCCAGACACTCCGCACCCACCCAGTGCCATGACACGCCTTGTGTGCCAGCCCTGGGTCATTGCTTTCATAAACACCTGCGCTCTACCATCGCTTACATTACGCCTGTAAAAGATGCCACGACCTATCAGGATGCGCCCAGAACTTGCCTTACCCATGCCAAGCCTAGAACAAGAGCCGCCTAATGCCTCGACACACCTCGATACACTTCTACCTAGTGCTTTTCTACACACGGTGCTTCAACAGGCACTGCCTAGACACCTGCCCCGATCTAGTGCCAAGACATGCCTGGGGACAAGGAGCTTCATGGCTTAGCGCATGCCTGCACACTCCGCGGATCCGACCTGCATGCCCAGACACACCACGCCCACCACGCCAACACACGCCTGTGCAAGACGATCCCGCCCATCGCACGCCTAGACACCTGCCTCACCAACACGCCTGCATTGACCTGCCTCAAACCAAGCGCCACGATGCCTGCACAAGGTGCCTCCTTACTTCAACAGATGCTCAGATACAGATTCCTGCCAAGCAGCATGCCTCGACTAAGCTCCTACTAAGACTAACACATGCCCAGTAAAGATGCCCCGACTCCAGCGCACGCCCAGACACCTGACTCCCGCCCCAAGACGCCTGCACACCTGCTCCTACTTACATCATGACATGCTTGCACAAGGTGCCCCTACTCGTTGCATGTCAAGACAGGTGACCCTACCTAGTGCATGCCCAGACACCTGCCCTCTACCAGGCTGACATGACTAGACAAGGTGCTCAGCCAACACACGCCTGTGACACTACGCTCTACCAAGGCCAACATTACACCCCGCAAGATGTCGCACTATCACATGCCTAGATATGGTGACTTGACCTAGTGCATGCCTAGACACCTGCCCTCAACCAAGTTCCACGACATGCCTGGGGACATACGGTCTCACCCAACAAGACGCCTGGGATAAGGACTCGCCTAGTGCATGCCCGGACACCTGCCCTGGGCCTAGCACCAACACACGCCCAGCAATGCCCCGACCCAGACGCCTGTGACACTCCGACTGGCCCCACGCACGCCAGACACTAAGATTCACTTGACTACGACATGCCTGCACATGGTTCCGGCCCAAATAAGACGCCAAGATAAGGTGGACTCCTACTCTAGCGCATGCCCAGACACCTGCCTCTCGCCTCAGGCCAAGACACGACTGTGACAAGCGTGCCTTTCGCTTAACGTGATGCCCAGACACGATGACTCCCCGCCTCTAGTGCATGCCCCCGACACCTGCTCCTGGGCCCCAAGACTACGCTTCTAGACACCCACCGGTCTGGGCCACGACACGCCCTAAACACCGTGGCCCTGCACACACTGCCTGGGGACACGCTAGTCCCACCAAATACCGCCTGCACACCCGTCAGTCTCACATCGCCTGCACACTGTCTCTGGGCTTCACCGCCATGCCCAGGCACCCACAACCGCCTAGCTGGAAATGACACGCCTGCACAAGGTGCCCCACCAACAGATGTCGGGACACGGCCACCCTGGCCTAGCGCACGCCAAAATCCACCGGGCCCAAGACTGCCTGCACACTGCCTCTAAATTTCAAATAAATGACACGCCCAGACAAGGTGCCCTACTATTTCCCAGACTCTACGCCTACCACTGCCATGACACGCCAAGACAAGACAGTTTTACTTAAATAAGATGCCCAGGAACCAAGGCCCCACCCCAGCTGGGCCACGCTTTAAAAACTGCTCCCCACTCAAGGCCACGACACGTCTGGGGATAATTGTTCCTTCACTCTAGTGCTCGCTCAAGACATAACAAGCCTCGCCAAGGCTTCACTCCAGATTACCCAAGGGCCCCCACCCAAGGCCATGACACGCCCTGACAAGGCACACCCACTCTAAGGTATGCCCAGACCTGCCCCCGCCTACGCCAACACACACGCCAGCAAGATGCCTTAGCTTCCACGTGATGCCCAGACACCTGGGTGACTCCTCGGCTCAAGTGCATGCCTGTAAGAATCTGCCCTCACCCTGTCCATGACATGCCTGCATTCAAGATTCCCACTAACAGATGCCTGCAGATATGGGTGACTCCTACTAAATAAGATGCCTACCTGCAGACCCATACCAGGCCACCACATGCCTGCATTGCCAAGTGCCTCGCCTAACGCATGCCCAGACACCCGCGGATTCAGCCCAGCGCATGCCTAGACACGGCGCCCTGGCCAAGACCATGACATGCCTGCACGCTGCCTTGATTTCAGAGCATGCCTAGATAAGGTGACTCCTACTCAAGGCATGACAAAGAACATCTGCCCCCCACTAGCATACCTGCACAAGGTGACCCCTGGCCCCAGTGCATGCCTGAGATCACAAAGGTCTCAAATCTCTACCCACATGACATGCCCAAAGGCTCCCGCCTGCGCACGCCTAAACACCCGTCACCCTATCAAGTTGAAAGACCCGGGTGCCCCGCCCCTCAAGGCCATGCCCAGCCACCATGTTCCTGCCTAGCTGCAACGATACAGAGACAAGGTGCCTCGCCAAATGCGATGCTCAGACATCTACGATTCTGGCTTGAGTGCATGCCAAGACACGAAGCTCTACCAGACCAAGCCTAAACACTCCGTGCTCCTCGTCCAGTGCACGGAGCACGCCTATACACGTGCCCTGGCCTAGTCGCTTCCTGCACACTCCGTCCCCGACCTAGTGCCACGACAAGCCTGCACAAGATGCCCCTACCTGCTGGATGCCCAGGATCCAAGTGTGACTCACCCCAGTTCACATAGGAAACTGGGTGGCTCTACTTAGTGCCATGACAAACTCCAGATAAGGTTCTTCACTTGTCATTTCAGACATGGTGCTCTGGGCCATCGCTAGAAATCCAAGGCTCTAACAAACGCCAAGACACTTCTTCTGCACAACGGCTCCGACCCACAGACGCTTGGGACACTCCATGACCCGCCCCACGCAGACGCCCCTGACACTGGCCGTCTTAACACAATTTTTTCGACACGCCTGAAAAGAAGACGCCTACTTAACGCATGCCTAGGACACTACACTTCCCACCCTAGTGCATGCCCAGACACTCCATGAACTCCAGTTAGTCCCATGATTACGCCCAGGATAAATGCCCCTACTAGTGTATGCCCAGATAAGGTACCCCCGATCTTATGCATGCCCGACACCTATGCCTCGACCTCGGGCCAATACATGCTCCAGACAGCTACCGCCAATCCATGCCCAGACACCTGCGGACTACCACGTACGCCCCAAATACCTGGCTCGACTCACACTCAAGCCAAGACACGTTGCCCCCGCCTCGCCATGACACGCCCGCACAAAGTGCCCCTATTAGTGCTTCAGAACACCCGGCTCCGCCCAGCAATGTGCCTCGCCCGCCACATGCTACACCGGCCCCTGGCCTCACACATTCCAGATAAGGTGCCCGCCTGTCGCCAGACACCTGCTTTGTACCCCAGCTGGTCACGCAGAGACGGTGTTCTGCCATTGTCATGCCTAGGCCACGTTGTCTCCGTCTGGCATCGACATTCCCAGACAGCGCATCTTCGCCTAGTGCATTTCTGCACACGATGATCAGTCCTAGTGCATGCCTGCACACGCGGCCCCGCCCCAGCACCATGCTCACACAAGGTGCCACCGCCTACCGCCACGACACGCCAGCAAGCGCCGCCTGGCCTGCCGTCGACCCTGGCTCCCCGGCCCACGCCACGACGCCACACAAAGATGCCCCGCCTAGCACATGCCCAGAACTGCCTCAACCCGCTACGCCCAGAAACGGTGCCCCGCCCCAAAGGCCACGACACACCTGGGGATAGCGCCCTTCCTGCCTGGGTCATTCCTCGACATAGCTATTTACGCCTGCGTCGCCCAGACACCTGGGCCTCTACCAAAGGCCACGACACGCTCCAGACAAGGAGCCCGGGCCTATGCATGCCTGGCTGCAAGGTGACTCGGCCCAAGGCATGCCTGCACACGATGCCTCTGCCAAGACAACACACATGCCCAGGCAAAATGCCTAGCCAAGTGCATGACTAGACACCTGACTCTACTTAGTTCTTTCCTGCATTGACGGTGGGTTCATTTTTAAGATCGCGACACGCCTGCATTGCCCGCTTCCAAGGTACGAAAAGATAAGGTTACTCTACTTAGCGCATGCCTGGGACATCTGCTCCTGGGCCCCAAGCACTACGCTCAGACACTCACATTGGTTGGGCCATGACATGCCCAGACAAGGTGCCCGCCCCAAGGTCTCTGACTCCACCCAGGCAATGTGCCTCGCCCACACATTCCTTGTGGACACCTGCCCCACTCTTACCCGCCACGACACACCCAGATATTACAAGGTGCCCTACCAATACTCGCTCAGACACTCACGCTTTGCATCCCAAGAATACCCAGACATCACGTCCCACCAAGGCCACGCCTAATACCTGCCCCTGGCCTGAAGGCAACGACACACCCAGACGAAGTTGGGTGCTCTCAAGAAGATCCCCAGACATCTGATTCCCACTTCTACTGCATGCCCAGGAACCAGGCCCCCAATCTAGCACTATGTCTGCACTGTCTCCTACCCACTGGCCATGGCATGCCTGCATTGCTGGGTGCCTCTGGCCTAGTGCTTTCCCTGCACATGATGCCTCACCCACGCCTTGAAATGCCTAGACAGATGCCTCGCCGCACATGCCTGTGAACTGCAGGCCTCTGTCCAATGCCATGCCTAGAAACGTGCCCTACCCACAATGACACACCCAGACATGCCTCTGGGCCTAACGTCGCCTAAACATGGTGTTTCTACCAGCGTACGCCCCAGACACCTGCCCCGCCCCAAGACTCATGCTTGGACACCCGTGGGCCCGTTGCCATGATTACGCCCAGATGGCAGCCTCTGGCCTCAGGCTTTCCACACACCTGCCCCCGGGCCTCTACCTGAACCACCCAGGGCAACGTGCCTCGGCCTGGGTCACGCTTAGACACACCAAGGCCCTAATCTAAAGGCCACGACACACCCAGATAAGGTGCCCCTGGCCAAGCTCGCCCAGACACCTGCTCTAGCCCAGTGTCACTTCGCACATAATGCCCGCACCCAGCGCCATGCCCAGCCACTCGCGGCCCTGGCCTGAGCGCAACGACATCTGCACGAAGGTGCCTCGACTCCAAGGCATCCCCAGACACCCAAGTGACTTCGCCAGCCGCATGCCCCTAAACTGTCACTAGCACCATGTCTAGACATCTGCTCCCGCTTGCAATTACGTTCACATCGCCTACTTCAAGGCCACGGCATTGCCCAGACAAGGTGCTTCTCGGGTCTAAGCCTCCCATACACGATGCCTCACCAATGCCTTGAAATGCCTGGGGGACAGATGCCCCACTAGTACATGCTCAGTGAACTAAGTGCCTCAACCCAATGCCATGCCCAGAACCAAGGCCCCCACCCACGCCACGACACACCCAGATAAGGTCTCCTTCACTTGCTCGCCCATTACGGCGCTCGCCTGGGCCGCTCTGCACACCTGCCCCGTCCTGGGCTCCATGACAAGCCTAGACAGCGCGCCCTACCTAACGCCAACACATGCCTGGGTAAGATGTCTCGACTCCACGTACGCTTGTGGATGGTGAATCTACCAAGAATGCCTGCACACGATTCCCTCACCCTACTCCACACGCCTGGGGATAAACGCCCCTACTGAACAGATTCCTGGGGATAAAGTGACTAACCCCACACATGCTCAGTGGCCGGGCTCTCACCCTCACACATATGCCTGTGACAAGCCGCCGCCCCTCGCCTAACACGCCACACCCGACTGGCCCAAACAGATGCCTAGACACCGTCTGCCTAGCACCACGACACGCCAGACACCTGCTCGCCTGCATGCTCAGATAAGTGACTCACTTAGCCAGATGTTCAGACACTGCCCCGCCAGCACCAACACACGCCAGCAACACGCCTCACTACCCACGCCAGACACCTGGACTCCGGCCTGGGTTTACGCCTAGACACCTGCCTCACCTAGTGATCATGACATGCCCAGCAAGATTCCTCGTCTAAGGCATGCCTAAACACTCCGGCGCCCACATCGCCATGACATGCCAAGGCGTGATGCCCTACCGGCACCATGACATGCCTGCACAAGGTGCCTCGCTCCAGCGCATGCCAAGATAACGTGACTCGACCTAGCGCCGCTTAAACACTCTGCTCCTCTACCAGGCCATGACATGCCTGCATTAAAGGTGCCTCGCTTTAACGCACGCCCGGACACCTGACCTCTACCAGTGCATGCCCAGACAAGCAGCTCGTCCCACCATGCTTGGGACACTCCGCATCGCCTAGTGCCATGACATGCCTGCATTGCTGCGCTCCTGGCCTATTTGGGGACATCGACGCCCTGGGCCTATCGTCATGAACCCGCCTCGCGCAGGGCCTGCCCACGCTGCTTAGACACTGCGGTCTTCACTCGTGCCATGACATACCCAGATACAAGGTGCCTCGACCTAGTGTCAGCTTCACATGGTGCTTTAGGCCTAGTTGGTTTTCTCGTACACGTGGTCCCCGACCCTAGCTACAAGTTCACCACGACGCCCTGGGCCTAAGGCAAATGACACGCCCAGACAAGGTGCCTCGGGCCTAGTGCATGCCTGAACTGCCTCTGCCCAGCGCCCATGGCATGCCCAGACAAGGCGCCCTGCCTAGTAGCTTTCCGCACACGGTGCTCGAAATTTAACGCCCGATATGCCTAGGACAGGATGCTCCCGCCTACTACATGCCTAGAACTGTCTCAACCCCAATGCCATGCCTAGAAACTGCCCCTACCACACATGATACCCAGATAAGGCCCTTCTACCACTGCCTCGCCCAACACGGTGTTTCACTCAGTGCTCGCCAGACACCTGCAAGGCCCTACTTAGCGCCATGACATGCCCAATGGTGCCTCCTTGCCTAGCGCATGCCCTGACCTGATCAGCCTGGGCTGGCAGTGCCCAGATACTGGGCCTCAACATCACATTACATACCGAGACAAGGTGCCTGGGACAAGGCGGTTTTCCGCCTAACGCATGCCTGCACACGCGTGACTCGGCTCAGTACATGCCTAGACACCCGCGGCCCTACTCACTCATGACTTGCCTGCACACGATGCCTCGTCTATGCATGCCTAACAAGGCGACTCTCTACTTCAAGGCATGCTCTAGACATGGTGCCTCGCCTGCACTAACACATGCCAAGGCATCATACTCTGGCCTAGTGTGATGCCTAGGCATCAGGCCTCAAATTCTAGTGCTATGACATGCCTGTGTGTCAAGCACCCTTATTTATCACAATGAAATTTCACTGATAAAGCAAGGCTAACTCTTTTAGCTAACCTTCCTCATAAATAGTCTCGCAGTTAATGTATGACACTCAAGATTTTACAGAAATGATCCCAACTTGTATCATAGCAAATCACAAGTGTAGTGCACTTCTCAACTTATAAGATATTACAAAAATACTGAAGGCACACTCTCTTAACCCCCATCCAAGTTAGAGACTACATCCCTTTATGTGACTTCGTGTCTATTGCCAACCTTGTTACTTCCTTCCCAATAAAGCAATTCTCCACTGCTTGAATTTGAATCCGCCTCCCATATTCAAAATCGCTCCAATTGAGCGATGTTTGAATCTAACCTGCCTCATTTTCAAATTCAAACTCACACTTGTTTTCCATAAGTGCAAGTCCACCATATTCTACCATGCACCTGCTGCTGGTCCACCGTATCTTACCATGCACCACCATGGTTTGCCTTGTTTTATTAGGTGCCCTCATAGGTCTAAGGAATACCTATGAGGCCCTTACATCCGACCAACAAGCTTAGGCATCTGAGGGGAAAACAACCTCCTCCCACACATGTCGGCTTCACGCCGACTTAGCCTTTAGATAGTCTCAGATTGCCCTCTCAACCGCTCACAATGTTACATCCCGCCTCCTATGTAGCCTCCGATTCCAAACTCCGCTTCTTCCACTAAATTGTTGCACTCCATTCCGTCGATTCTTTCTACTTGCTCCCATGGTTCTGTGATTCATAATCTTCTCCACCCTTTATCAAACTCGCTTTCATAACCAAGAGAGAGGGCACGGCTACTTGTACCCTTCCCGGCCCTCGCATCTTCAACAGATAAGGCTTCAAAACTCATGGAATGTCGGATGCAACTTCAGTCTTTTCAGCAACTTCAGCATGTAGGCGATTTCTCCCACTTTCTTGATCACCTCGAAAGTGCCCCTCAAACTCGGGATCACCCTTCGCCAGTCTTACTGCCACTTTTTTCAAATTCGAGGAGTGTTTTAACAACACCTTATCCCTAACTAAATTCCAGCCGTCTGCCTATGCTGACTAAAGCTATTTCTTCATTCGCTAGCCGCTTTCTCAAGGCTTCCCGTGCCTCGTAACATCTCTCGCCTGGGAAATGGCTAACTGCGGTGTCATAGGCTAGCCTCCCCAACCCGTCGCTTTCACATCTAATGGGTTCTCGCCGCCAACCCATAGCCAACTCCAAGTATCTCTCTTCCAACAAAGGCATTAACTTTTCACCATCCGTTCGAGGATGGTTTGTCGTGGAAAACTTCAACTCCGAACCCAAGAGTCAAGAGTTCCACCCAAGCGCCCTTGCGGAATTCGTATCCTTTGCCATCGATTATGTCCTTAGGGCAAGCCAAAATGTTTCACCATGATCAAAAATATCGCCGCCTCTTTCATCGACATGGCTCCGGTGCTGTTATGAAGACCGAATACTTTGAAAACCGATCAACCATGACAAAGATGGATTTACACTCACGGGCCTTAGGGAACCCGCGCAAAAGAAATCCCCGAGACGCGGTTAATGCTTTTGTACAGAGAGGCCGCAAATAACCTCGCCATCTTTTTCTTTTTCTCGGGCCTCATTCAACCGCATACTAAACAAGACTTCACGCGACGCCAGACGTCTCAAACGCATTTTCGCCAATACTGGGGACTGACAGAATGCCATGGTTCGCTCTTTTCCCCGGATGTCCCGCCCACTTAAGATCATGGGGTTTTTCAACGCTCTCCGCACCGCACATCTGAACATTATCACCAACACGCGAGATCACTTTCCACTCGCACTTTCTCCGGGTTTCCCGCTCCCGAATTTGCCTCGCTTCTCATACCAACATCAAGTCCCTCCGCAGCCCTTCTTGATCCGCTCATTGAAATCCGAGATGACTTCCTGACAAAGTACGATATAGCTACCTCACCTCTTTTTCCGACCGAGCGATCCGCTACAAGGTTGGTGGTCGCCTGACGGCACCACTCAAAATTAACCCTACAGAACCCCCGCTGGCCGGGCCTCGTCTCTTGCACCCAACTTCTTCTCTCGTGTCTTAAAGCAAGGTGCTTGCCACATTGTCCTGGTCACCATCGTAAAAAATCCCACCAAGGAGGTAAGGTTTCATCATTGGGCAGATAAACAGACTACTGGGCGCCATTTCTTCTCATGCACTGAGTAACACTGCTCGCCCCCATTCGCTTCCGACTCTCAAATGCCACGCCTGGTGTCCTTCCGCACTAAGACTCCACCAAGGGCCTTGTCCAAGCACGCTTGAACTTCAAAGGAAGAACCAGACAGTAACCGCAAAACTCGGTTCTTTCGAGATGGCTTGTTCGAGGCTTTCAAAGCCATCCGACACTCTATGTCCCAAATTCTATGCTCTGGCCTTTCTTAGGCAACTGGCTTTCAATGGAGACAATACTGAGTGAGCCCCTTTATGACCCTCCTATAGTAGTTTGTTAATCCGAGGAACGACCGCAACTCACATTTCATGGGCCGCCAATCGATCACCGCCAGACCTTTCTTCATCCATCCGAACTGCCTTCATCGATTTTACGAATCTAAGAATGTGATCCGCTCCCTTGCAAACTCGCACTTCTCCGGGGCTTCATACGCTGCGGTTCCCTAAGTCGAACACCTTTGCGCATCCGTGCTCTTTGTGAGTCCGGTCAGACACTACAATGTCATCTAAATAGACAACTACAAAAGCATCGAGATAGTCAAACACTACATCATTCATTAAATTACAGAATGTTACCGGGGCATTTGTGAGCCTAAACGGCATTACAAGAAATTCGTATGAACCATAATGAGTTACACATGTGGTTTTCGCCTCATCACCTTCCACGATCCCGACTCACAGTCCGATCTCAAGTCCAAGCATAAGTAATCGAGCCTTGCCAACTGGTGCCACCCGCCGCCAGTTGAATCTGCATTTGTTTTTTGATGGTTACCTCATTGAGCCCTAATCCACACACATGCAATGATCCATCATGTTTCTTCTGAACAACAGTGCACCAAATTTGTTCTCGGCCGGATCATGCCGCTCCAAAGAACCCTTTTCAACTGGCTTCGCCCACACTCAAGTAGGGCCATTCCCTGCGAAGGGACTCGCGGTGAGGTTCGCCCCCTGACAAAGAATTCGATTCGTGATCAATGGTCTTCTGGGAGGCAACTCTAGTGAACCTGGAGGGCATGATGTCTCGACCTTAAGATCCCACCACAAGAGTCGAACTTCAAGATCATGTCCTTCATGATTTCCACCAAAGTCGCAAGGTATGTCTCTCGTCCCTCTTAAGCCCTCCTTCAGCTTGGAAGGTCGACACCACTTGCCTTCCAAGCTTTTCTCTCGCCATTCCTTTCACCGTGTGCACAAAGCAAGGTCAAGCTTCCTAAATCATAAGTCCACCCGATGAGGAATCAGGTAGCCTTTAGACTCGAGGAAGAAATCAACCTGTGATTAGATTGAAATCATCCAATGGAACATATAGTAAATTCATTTTACCTCTTCCATTCACTCAACTTTACAGCATCCTTGGTAATGCCCTTCAGATCCTTTGCGGCTCATCGCTCACGCTTTGATCCCAGCTTATCATCTACCGCTTTTATCAAGTCTCGAGGCTTCACTGGTTGCAACGAAATTGTGTGTGGCACCATCAGTTTACCATCGCTTTACTTCCTGATCCTATCGAGCAAAGACTTCAACATGCATCAAAGTTTTCTCTCGCCAGGGTCGGTTCTCACCACCGGACAGATATAATCGCAGCGATCCACCGAGGGTGAATCAATCGCTGGTCGGTCACATCCGCAGCGACCAAGGCACTCGCGCCCTTCGGGCTCGCCCTACAGCCACGCGAAATGAAGCATCCCATCGGTTTGGCTTGGCTCAGACAAATTTGTGGTCGTCTCCACAGGTTTCATTTTACGTACCCCTTTCGTTCCCTTCCCCACCACCTTCTTATCAACGGCTGTTTTCCTCCGACGGTTCTTCTCGCCCTATCCGCCTTTCTGACTCGCTTCGTGGTGCTGACGCGCCGCCCATCTTCAGAGTCCACTCAAGCAAATTGGCCGCAAACATCAGCTTCTGGCAGTCACGAACTCCCCTCGTCTCCTTAGTTCGTCTCGTGCCTGTACCTCTGTAATCCCGAAATAAAGTTAGCAATTTGTCCCCATCTGACATGTTCCCGACATTCAACATGATGGAACTAAATTCCTTCATATTCCCCTCATCAACCTGCGTGCTTCCAACCGCTTCAAGGATTCTCTCGCCGTCGAATTGCGGTAGGAATTTGCCTTTAGCCTCTCTTCGCAGTCTCCTAGGTATCAATCTCAGGCCTCTGCACTCTCGCATCATCTCCCATCCGAGTGCGCTCCATACTCTTGTATCACCATATAGGTACATGCTAGTTACGTGGACACCACTCATCGTGCAGCATGAGCAAACTCAAGAACCCGCCCATGTCCCATAGGTGGAAATTTTCCATATCCCAAGATTCTCGCACCCCCCCAAACCCTCGGGTTCCGCACACGACCTCTTCGGGCCACAAACTCTTTGTGATCATTGAGATTTCGCCCATGGATCGCGACCGCATCCCGGTACTCGCCATCAATGCCCGTAGACGCTCGAGCATCGATCCGTTTCGCATATTTATCAGCCGTCTTCCACTGACAATACACAAGACTTCAAACTCGTTTACTGAGTCTCGCAAATGCAAATACGCCCTTCATCCTCAGCCAATCTCCTAACAACAGCTTCCAACTCCGGCCATCCATTCCTTCCAATCGCCTCAGCCCATCTTTCGATGCTCGATACCACTATTACACCCCGATTTATCACAATGAATTTTTCACCTTTCCTGGATGCGCTGCATAACTCTTTTAGCCTAACCTTCCTCACGTTGTCTCTCAAAAGCAATGTATAAGACACTAAGAATTTACAGAAACATCCCAACTCGTATTGTAATAAATCGTCAAGGCGCACTTCAACATATAAAGATATTACATACAAAAATACAGAAATTAGGCACACTCTCTAACCCCATCAAAGCAAGACTACATCCTTTTATAGACTTCTGTGTCTATTGCCAACCTCGTGACTCTTCCCAATGTGTGCCCATTCCCTCCACTGCTTAATTCGACCGCCTCCCATATACAAAACTGCCCACCAGTGATGCTCACACCCCCAAACTGGGCTCTCATTTTCAAACTAAACTCGCGACTCCTGTTTTCCATAAGTGCATGTCCATCATAATTCATCATGGACCTACTGGCCGTCCACCGTGATCTTACCATGCACCATCATTGGTTTGCCTTGTTTTATTAGGTGCCCCATAGGTCTAAGGCATACCTATGAGGCCCTCGTATCCACCAATGTGTTTAGTATCCGAGGGGGTAACTAGGCAAGGTTCCCCGGCCTAGTGCATTCTTAAACACCGTGGTTCCTGGCCCCATCGCGCTCATGACATGCCAAGGCGTGGTGCCCGGTCTAGTGCATGCCTAGGCACTCCGCTCCCGCCTGCCTCGAACTACCTAGGCAAGCCCGCCTTGGCCCAAAGGCTAAGCTTAGACATCATGCTCCCCGGCCACACATACCAAAATAAGGTGCATCGCTTAGTGCATGCTTCCAGACACGGCTCGGTCTAACGCCAACACATGCCCAGCAAGATGCTCCTACTTAACGCATGCCTAGACACCTGACTCTACCAGTGCATGCCTGCACACCCAAGTGGCCCTCACCAAGGCCATAACACACCCAGACAAGGGGTGCCCCGCCCAGTGCATGCCCAGATGGCTGGGTGACCCCGGCCCACGCACCCAGACACCCGTGGCCTCGCCTAGTACCAACACACATGGCTAGGCAAGACGCCCTACCAGCGCACGCCAGACACGTTGACCCGCCTAGCAAGCCCAGATTGCAGCCCCACTTCTACACTACGACATGCCCAGCAAGGTTCCTGCTTAGCGCATCGCAAAAATGATGTCTCACCTACTGATCATACATGTCAAGGCAGGATGCCCCGCCTAGTGCATACCTGTGCACCCGAGCGCCCGCCTTAGTGCCGTGAATGCCTGTGCAAGTCGTCGTCCGCAAAGCCTAGACACCTGGGTGAAATCGCCCAAGGCCATGACACACCCAAAACAAGGCGCCCCTGGGCCCCACTGCCAACACATGCCCAGCAAGATGCCCCTACCAATACATGCCCAGACACTCCGACCCCACTGGCTCATGCCCAGACACCCATCCCCTACCTAGTACAAACACATGCCTAAATATGCCCCGCCAAGGCATGCCCAGACACCTGCAACTCCCGCCTAGTGCATGCCCAGACACCTGGCTCCTCACCCTAGTGCCATGACATGCCCAGGGCACCTCACCCAGTGCATGCCTAAAAACGGGGCCTCGGCCTACGACCAAGACATGCCAAGGCAGGGTGCCTCGCCTAAGGCATGCTTAAGCACGGAGCCGCGTGTCACACCCTCACTCATGGAAATCCCCTCTCTTGACTTCATATGGAGCCATGAGGGCTTACATAGGAGGTGCGGAAGATTCTAGAGACTCGAGAGACCTCCCTTTGCTGGGCTGATGCATGCTCCTGTAAGACTTATGTTCACACTCAGGTGGAAGGCATATGAAGGAGATCATCTCAGTTCTTCTAGAGACCTCAGACATATGTGTACATAATAGAATATTCTAGAATTCCCAGGCTCATGGGAACCTTCAAAGGTTCTACACTTCCATAGGTGTATTATATATGAGTGTGGTGGCCCCATTTCAGAAACCAACTTGGAGAACCAAGCCAAGAGCCTCAAAGCATTGTAAAGAGTCATTCTTCAATAAAGAGCTTCCTTTCCCCAAGTGTGTTCTCTCAGTTCTTCGTCTGCCGTGGTAGAAGCCGAGCTAGCTGCGTGCTGGCCGACTTAGCAACATCCTCGAGGGGCGAAATACCTAAGGCCGCACCTGAGCCAAGAGAAGACTAAGTCCGTGATGCGGTATCGAGCTTTTGGCCAAGGATGTAGGAATTGGTATTTGAGGATACAATGTCGAGCTCATAGAAGAAGGCCGAGCAAGTCCTGGGAAGGGACCAAGACCCCGCGTGGGAAGGGGAAAGAATCGTGATCCTCTCTACGAGCTGACGCCGGGTGACGCGGCTGAGATCGCGATGGCGACACCATGCGGATGGACCCCATGGAGCAGCATGGAGAAGGTCATGAGATCTCGTAGTGGTGCAGATCTATGACCTCTCGTAGGGATCCATGGCTTGCCGGTCCCGGTGGTGTCTCATGAGGAGTTTGCGGCTGTCCTAGACATGTCTACTAGAGTCAAGAGTGGAGGTCTCACTACACCTAAGAAGAGCTAAGGCAAAGGTGGCCATTTATGCGCGTTTGTCACCCGGCTATGGCCACCCATGAGCGCCAAGGGTGGAGGTGCCAAGCCACACACCTTCACTGGGGAGAGGGATGCTAAGGAGCTTGATAACCACTGCGGCACATGGAAAGATATTTCAGGCAACTTAACCGACGAAAGTTACTAAGGTACGCACCGCTACTTCCTCTATCTCACCGATAATGCTACTCTATGGTGGCGTAGAAGGTTTGGCGCTTTGATATAGAAAAAGGACTATGCACCATGGGACACGCGCGATTTCAAAAGAACCAAAAGCACTTCTACCCCGAGGATGTGGGATACATGTAATGAGGGAATCGTGCATCTGCATAATGGATCGGACCACGACCACGCCAAGGAGTCTCTTCCCTAATGCTCGAGGCGCCCGACATATGAATGAGAATGGCTTCTCTCTTCAACTTCATGGAGAACCTACAAGGCTGGGCCGAGCAAGAGTTGAGGAGACGTGGTGTCCAAGATTCTAACCACTCCGCCCCATGGCAAGAGCGTAGCCCTCATGGATTTTCTCGGGCGGGAGATCTGCCTCGGGCCCAATACATCTCTTCCGGCTGGTAGCCATGTCAAAGGTGGGGAGACAAGGGCCAAAGCCACAACACTGGGCTAAGGATCAAAGCGGCCTCTACCAAAGAGGGCAAGAGTGGGGACAAACACGAGATTTCAAGCCAAAGACTAACCTGCTTCCCGCGTGGTAACTGACCACATCGCACCCGGAATGTCCAAGAAGGAAGGCCTCAACGCCCTCGATCAAGAGGGAGACCGAACAAGAGGGTGATGATGCTCACACGGGGTCAATACCGTTGAATGCCCCTCAAGGTCAAGCACCCTAGTGGAGCAAATTTCAAAGCAAGGACCTACGACGTGGAGGCCAAGGTGAGCGGGATGTCCACCAAGGCCATGATAAACACCCAGGCCACACACAACTCGTCTCTTTATGGTGAGGCAAGAAGACTCAAGCTCCAGACATCCAAGGAGGCAGGATGGCTCAAGGCAGTTAACTCCGCTGCCAAGCCATCACAAGGAGTAGCTCGCGTAACAATGAAGATCGGCCGTGGAAGGCAAGGTTAACTTCACTATAAGTAACTTATGGATGACTTCAAGATGCTGTCTTACTGGACTTCCCTTCTAGGTAAAAGCTATGCTCTACCTTTCTAATGCCCATGGCTATCTTAGAAGCAGGGAGGCACCATGTATGGTTCCCAATCATCGAGGGCAAAGTTAAGACCCCTATGTCAAGGCTTCGCAACCAGAAAAGGGGCTGAAAAGAAAGAGTCGACCAACAGGTGGCTCTTAAGGAAGACCTGACACCCTATGGGAGATCCTATGCCCATGGAAGTCAAGAAGGTTCTAGATGAGTTTAAGGATGTACGTCGTCTGAGCTACCCAAAAGCTCGCACTCTGTGAGGAGGAAGATCATAAGCATCGAGCTCGAGCCTGGAGCAAACCGCCATGGGCCCACAGATGGCACCCCTGCAGTCGGGAGGAGCAGAAGACACCTGAAGGAGTCGGCCGGATGTCGGATTCATCCAACCATCTAAGGCTCCCTGCTATGTCTTGGCCTTATTCCAAAAGAAGCACGGCGGGTCTCACGGATGTGCATTGACTACCTGAGCTCAACAATGTGACGGCCAAGAACAAGTATCCCATCCCTCCGATTGCCGTATTTATTTGATCAACTTGGTAGAGCAAGGTACTCACTTGTCGACTTGCGATCGGCTAATACCAAGGGAGGATATCGGGCGGGATGAGCCAAGATCGCATAACGAGGTAAGGCTCCTATGAGTCTTAGTGATGCCCTTTGGTCTTACTAATGCACCTCGCTACATTCTCGCACTTCGATGAACAAGATATTCCATCCTTCGGATAAGTTCAGGGTGGTATATCTAGATGATATTGTTATATAGCAACACCTCTAAGAACATGTTGATCATCTACAAGTGTGTGTTTCACTTATTAAGCGCAGAATTTAGCTATATGTGAAGTTAAGAGAATGCTCTTCGCTTCGGGAGGTTGGGCTTAAAGATATCGCATCATGGATGGCAAGCTCATGATGGATGAAAACAAGATCAAAGCCCATCCAGGAATGGGATGCCCCTACTAAGGTGCCACAACTAAGGTCCTTCAGCCTAGTCAACTACTACTCCGCTTGCTCATCAGGGGGTACCTCACAAGAGTACCATCGACGTGACCTCTCAAGAAGAGTAAGGTACGGACGTGGGATGAGAAATGCCGCCAGTTCCTCAAGACTCAAGGCCATAACTGAGGAGCCTGGTCGGGCGCTTTACCCGACCACACCAAGGTATTCGAGGTAATACACTCCATGCCTCCGACTCATATCGGAGAGGTTCTTATGCAGGAAAGACGCCCCATAGCTTTTGAAAGTCGCAAGCTCAATGACACGGAAAGGCGGTACACTGTCTAAGAGAAAGAGATGACGACAATCATCCATCAAGCCATACGGAGACACTATCTCTCGTCCCACTTCACAAGGAAGATGCATTAATGTTGCTATTTGGCTATTTCCGCACTCCGTAGTTAAGCTAAGCCCTGCTGTGCGGCAAGACTTCGTCGAAGCTTGACTACACGCTGAGTACAAGCCAGTACAATGACCACGTGGGCCGATGCCTTAAGTCGTATATGAGCTAGCATCCATGACTAGCCAACCCTGTGGAGTAGATGGTGGATCTCATAAAATGAGGGGTCAGAACATGTTCCGAAGGCCCAAGAGTCTCATCACGCTGCTCAGCGAGGAAAGACGAGATGGTACTCGGGGTGAGGATGGTCTACTTACACTAAGGGAAGCGGCCTATGTGCCTATGGGGAAGCATCAAGGGAATCTCATCAAGGAGTGTCAATGATCTACAAATGAGCCGGACATCCAGTGGCAACGACGCACGCGCACTACTAGAGTCCGTCTTACCACCGCCACAGATACGGATGATGTGGAGACATACGTGAGGACTCGCCTGCGGTGCCAACAAGACAAGGTGGAGCAACATCACCTGTGGGATTGGCTTGAGCCACTACCTATAGCGCAGCTACTGGGGAGCAGTGTCACTACGGACTTCATCATCGCCTACCGGTCCGAGGGACATGGATCTACTATAGCCGGTGGTGGACCGGCTTTCCAAGTATGCTAATTTCATATCACCCTAAGGATAGCACATCGTAGGAGACGCCCGCATTATTCCTCAAGAACGTAAGTACAGGCTACCAAAGTTCATCATCACGATCGTGACTCGCTCACCGAAGTTTTCGATTTGGGCTCTTCAAGCTCTTCAAGCTCACGGGCACGAGCTTCACTTCTACTAGCTTTCACCCTCGCATCTGACGGGTAGACGTGACCCGTGAACGCCTATCGAGCTATACTGAGGCACTTTGGCAGTGCCAATCGACCGACCGGGCTGCTGTTGATGCGGCTCGCCTCTTCTCTATAATCTACGTAGGAGTGAGGCAACCGAGAGGAGTCCCGTCGAGATAAGAATGGGGGCAACACCGATGACTCCTCACACCCTAAATCAGGATACACCGGAAGAGTCCAAATGTGGCCTACAAATTTGTTAGTTGATGGCACGAAAGGCCGGGTATAGCTGCTCATAGTTAGAGAAGGTCGCTTAAGAAGATGAAGAAGTGGGTCGACAAGAAGAGGAGATATGCGTAGTTCCGTGTCGAGACTTAAGGTCATTAAGCTCATACCCCCAACAGCTCAAGTCCTTTTCGCCAGACAAAGGACTCAGAGTGAAGATGGGCGCCTTCCCATATCGGGACGGGCCGGGTAAGGTGTCCCATATATCGAAGTTACCGCCAAGGCTAAAGATTCATCCTCGCCTTCCATGCCGCCAATCTAAAGCCATATCACGAAGATAAGGAGGATCCAGCCGGTGGGATTTCTTACGAGGGCACCGGCGAAGGGTCATTCTATGACAAGGAGTCGACTACATCATGGCAGATCGTCCCGAGGAAGAATAACTTTCAGCCCTACAAAGAATACTCTAATGAAGTGGGAAGGACTACCAGAGAGTTAGCTGAGCTAGCAGATACTTTGTGGCGCCTAAACAGATCGACGCTCAGCTCGAAAGATCAACGAGACATCTCAAGGGCTTTCAGCGGGGGAGAATGTCACACCTCACTCATGGAAAGCCCCTTTCGATCATATGGAGCCAAGGAGGGCTTACATAGGAGGTGGGAAGATTCTAGAGACTCGAGACTCCCTTTCTGTAAGGATGGAAGGTTCTAGAAGACTCCTGAGAAGTCCAGCACCAGGTGGAAGGGTATGGAAGGAATGAGATCATCCTAGGTTCTTCTAGAGACCTCTGTACATATGTGTACATAATGTAATATTCTGTAATTTTCTGCGCTTAAGGGAACCTTTCAAAGGTTCTACACACTTCCATAGGTGGCTATATAAGGAGTGTGGTGGCCTCATTTTGCAGAACCAACTCGAGAACCAAGCCAAGAGCTCAAAGCATCAGAAGAGTCATTCTTCAATAAAGAGCTTCCTTCAAGTGTTCTCTGCCCTTCGCCTAGTTCGCGGATAGAAGCCGAGCTAGCGTAAGCAAGGCAAGTCGATCGACTTAGCAACATCCGAGGGGCGTAGTTTGCTCTGCGTTTGACAGAGCTTAGCAGAAAACTAAGTCCGTGACACGCGCCTGCGGCCGTGAACTTCCTAGGCAGCGCCTCGGCCAACCGCCAAGATTACACGCGCGCCCCTACCACGACATACTCAAATAAGGTGCCTGCCTAGTATTACGCCTAGACACGATGCTCACCCCAGCGCTGTTTCCAGAGACACGGTGCCCACCCATGCCACGCCCCAGCCCCTGCAAGGCTCCTGCCTAGCAATGACGTGCCAAGACAAGGTGCCTTCGCCTAAGACATGCCTAGACATGGTGACTCGGCCTAGCATGCCTAGACACAAATGTCCGGCCTGGGCACTACCTAGACACTGGCTTCCGGCCTAGGTGCGAAATGCCGAGACAAGATGCCCTTGCCTTAGTGCTTTCCTAGACAAGGTACTTGGTCCACTCTACGACATGCCCAGAAAGATGCCCCTACCACATGCCTAGGAACTATGGTTTCAACCTTTGTCATGCCTAGGAACTATGGCTCAAATTTCAGTGCCAATACATACCCAGATAAGGTTCCTTCGGCCCAGTGCTTGCTTAGACACCTGCCCCTACCAGTGCCTTCCTAGACAAGATGCCCTGGCCTAGTTAATGCACAGCACTAGCACATGTACCCCCGGGCCACATGTCTAGAAACCAAGGCTCCCACCCAGCGGCAACGACACACCCAGCCTAAGGTCCTTCCTGCCCCTGTGGCTGGCCAGACACGGGGTGCTTCCTCGACCCAGTGCTCGCCAGACATGGTGCCCTCGACTCGTCCCGACATGCCCAGACAAGGTGCCCCGCTTAGCACACGCCCAGACACTCCAAGTGACTCCCGCCCCAGCGCATGCCTAGACACGATGCTCCTGGCCTAGCGCCAACACATGCCCAGGCAAGATGGCCCTACTAGTGCATGCCCAGGACTAAGTGATTCACCTTCAACATGCCCAGACTCCATGGTTCTCACCCAGTGCCATGACACCCAGCAAGGTCCCCTGGGCCTGAGCATGCCTAAACACTCCGCACTCCGGGCCTCACTCCACGACATGCAAAGGCAGAAGGTGCCCCGCCCCTGCACGCGCAGCCACCGTGCATCCGGCCCAGTGCCGTGAACCCCAGGTAGCGGGCCTTAGCCGAGTGCCATGCTTAGACACTGCCTCTGGCCAAGGCCATGACATACCTAGATAAGGTGCCTCAAATTTCTTAGCTTCCTTAGACATAAGGTTTACTGCTCTGTCTAGGATACCTGGTGCCTCTGGGCCAGGCTACGATATGCCTAGACAAGATCCCTGCCTATGCATGCCTAGACACTATGGATTCGTCTAGTGCATGCCTAGACACCTGCCCTGGCCAGAGTGCCAACACAGGCCTCGGGGCATGGTGCCCTCAACCCCGTGCACGCCTGCACGTTGACTCTGGCCTAGTGCATGCCTAGACACTAAGTGCCTGGTACTCTAGTTCCATGACATGCCTGGGGCAAAGTTCCTCAAATTCCCAATACATGCCTGCACTCCTGGCCTAGTGCATGCCTAGACACGGTGCCTTGGCCTAGTACCATGCCTAGTGTCACACGCCGCCTTTCGTCGTGTGCGGCGCCTCTGTGGAACCCAGCAGCGCCTCCTTCTCAATGCCTCACTAGTCTCGAACACAAGGCTTACTGGCACTTCTCCCAACTCGTATTTTATTAGCTACTAAAATACAAGACAATTTCGCAGCACCCCATAACTCTGGCTCTATGCTTTTCTTTCGATCCAACCCGTAATATATGAATTAACCAAGTGGCGACGCAGCCTTTATATGTGACGCCAAGCATAATCCCATACAAATCGACTCAAGAAATCCTACTCTAACTCTAGTCTTCCAATCCAAGAAGCCAAAGACAATCCTTCCCGCTCTAGAGTCCCGACCGAATGAAACTCCATACACGCCCATGCAATTCCCACCACGAGTGAGTCCTCCCCGCCTCAGAGTCCGGCTCCGCCCGAGAGACCTCCCCCGCCTGGGAGGTCCGCCCCCGCTGGGAGTCTTTCCGCCTAGAGGTGAGTCCTCCCCGCCCCGGGAGTCCCACCCGCCTAGAGTCCTTCCTCCTGCAGATGCGACCCTTGGTGCACAGAGAATTCAAGGCACTGGATCAGAAACTCGCCGCCCAAGGCTCTCTCGCCTTATCACCGACATTCTCCCCATCGATTCCGTTCGCTTCAAAGTGCCACGCCCTGTGCCCCTCTGCCGCGGAGGCCGTGACCCATCAGGCGCCGTCCCAACCGATTACTTGCTTGCCTTCCGCCTCACGTAGCGCGTTGCTCACGCCGTGGCCTCCGACACATGTTTTCCCAACCTCGCTTGCTCGCTTCTCCCAGCGCCACGGGGCTGGCAAGTGGGCGCTCACGCCGCAGACGGACTGTGTTATCTAGTCGAGGGTCGACAAACCTCCCACTGGGGAGGTATTCAACGCCCTCATCGACTTCAACCGCATACTCATGGATCTCGATTTTCAACCGCTACAATGTAGCACCCTTTTCCCAACTTGCCTCACTGACGGGCGTCCCCTTCCAATGAATCAAGTATTCGGTCCATTTGTTCTTCCAGCTCCATCCTCCATCCCCGCAGATGCTTGCAACTTTCACGAACTCCTACTCAATCATAGGCGGTTCCGCTTTGCTCGCACTCCCGTCAGACTAGATCACTGTGATAAGGTTTCAGCTTACACTAATGCCTGAAGCTTCAACCTCTCCGGTAGCTTCACCAGAGCCACGCTCCCATACGCTTCAACTTCTAAAGGGTCCATCATACTTAATCAAACCTCTTTGAAACTCCGCGACCCCGATCTTTCCAGATCTCGAGGAGTTAACTTCTTAACCGAACCATCTCCCCTCGCTTCAAATTCCGCAGGTCTCCCCGCCTCCGGTCTCGCATACTTCTTCATGCCTACTCGCTCTAGGTTTGCCTCTCTCGCTTCATCGGCAAATCTCGCAAGACTTGGTAAACTCAGACGCAATCGGGCTCACACTACGTCCAGTCGCTTCCTCAGAACTGCACGCCCAGTGGGCGCACTGGCCGGAACCCGATTGCTACCCCTCAAAAGTGGCTCTCATACCGCTGGCTGAAATTCACTGGCAGATTGTAGACAACCGAGGCCGGCTCTAGAAGTTCCAACCAATTTTTCAGAGGTCAGCGCAAATACTCTCTCCAAGATCCGATTCACTCTCTCCGTTCACCATCACCGAGGGGTGATTCGCAATGGTGAACTTGCATCTCGTAATTTCCACATCTCAACGTACCAACCTAAAACCCGCTTGTAAACCAGATCTCGATCGCTACTATGTCTTCAGCATCTCAAAATGTTTCACAACATTGGCCAAGAAGATGCGCTACGCCTTCACCGACACTCACTCTGGTCACGGCGACAAACGATTTAACCCGTCTACCACCACCAAAACCGATTCAAGCCCTCTACTGAACCCACCGATGAAGTCCATCATACACACCGCCATGGTTCCTGAACGGGATGTGGGTTGTAAATAATCCCGCTTCCTTCTTCCGCCTGGCCTTGTCAACTTGACAACATGGCATGTCTCGACACGCCGCACGTCTTCCTTCATTCCAGCCAATGAAAAGACCGCGCCAACAGCTAAAGTTCTTTCCTCTCCCGGGGTGACCAAACATTCAGATCATGTGTTTCCTTCAAAGAGCCTCCTGCCTCGCCACATGCACATATATACTTCCTCCTTCGGCGTAAAGCAACTCATTCTCGAGCCAAAGATCGCCCGTGGTGCCATCTCTCACCGCCTACCACTTTGATACGCTGAAGCCCTGCGGCGCCTCAAGTCTAACTCGCCGCTTTGAAATATGTCACAATCGAGCTCAACGATCCGCCATAACTCGCCACTTCCTTCCTACTCAAAGATCCGCCACTCGTCGCGGTCGCACTGTGCCTGCGCAATCCACACAAAATCAAAGCCTACTTAAGAACTTCACGCATCGAGCTTCGTCAGCGCGTTAGTTTCATCCAGTTGTGAAGAAGCGTGTTAAAACATTGTTCCGTCACTACTACGGAACCGGTTCCACTCGGGCAAGGCTTCCAAGTCTCAAGGCAACGGATGACCGCAGCCATCTCTCTTTCTCACGGGCGCTATACCTTCCTCCACTGCATTCAACTTCACTAAAGGCTACCGGACGCCTCTCAGACCAAAGACACTTCCACGGTGGCCCCGTCCGACGATCCGCGGTGCACTTCCAAACGCCAACCCATGTCTACCACACGCCCGAGGTGACGCGATTCAGCTCGAAGGCAACAGACTCGCATCCACCACTTCCTCTCTTTCAAAAGGTCCGCGAGAGCACTCGGGCCATCTCGAATAGCCCAAAGATAAATCTCCCAGAGTAGTTTGCTGCCGAGAACGACGTTCTATCAATTGCCTACCGGCCAACTCGAATCACCGCCACCTTCGCATCCATCCATCCTTATCTCTGACTTTGAAATCGATTTAATCTTAAACTCGATCTCCTGGGCCTCGAGCAACCTACACTTCTCTTTCGACATACAACCGGTTCCTCGCCATCCAAGCACCATCTCGAGGTGTACCACGTGATCTCAGAGCTCCAACAGATCACTATGTCGCCCAAGTATACCACCACGAATGAATCCAGAAGTCGAATAGGGACATCATTCACGTAGGTTACAAAATGTGGGCCGAAAAAAAAAAAAAAAAAAAAAAAAAAAGTTATTAATAAACCAAAAGGTTATAACTAAAATTCATAATTCCATACTAAGTTACACATGTAGTCTCGCTCGCCCCTTCAAACACGCAAGACTACTATCCCGATCGCAAGTCTAGCTTCGTGAAGTACTTATCATTGCCAATCGACGAATCGATTCCGCGCCCAAAGGTATCTGACATTGCTTCGATCGTGACTTTATTCAAGGTTTCTAATCCACACACATCCGGCTGCACTATCTGGCTTCTTCTCAACACTGCTCTATAGCGCTTGAGGGGCCGGACTGTGACCAAGATCCAAAGAACTCACTAACCCGCTTCAAGAATCCTCTCATCACTCAAGTGACTCCATCCGATAAGGAGCTGAGCAAAGAGGTCTCGACCCCGCACGAACATCTCACGATCCGTCCCGCCTCTGCGTGGCGCCTCAGCAACCCTGAGGCATAACATCGGGGCAAATCTCCTCGCATAGGCTATGGCATCCTGCACCTCGACTGCTTTCCATTGACCTCGATCATTGCCGCGACATATGTGTGCCTCACCCTTCCTACACATTTCTCGAGTCATAGGCGACGGTCTTCTTCTCGAAGGTCTCAGCGCTTGTCGATGCCGGCCAAAGCATGGTCCGTCATCCATGATCAATGTCTATATTCAAGTGCGCAACAAGGCTACTCGCTCTCGGAAGAAATCGCGTCTATGAAATCAAAATAATCCAAAGGAACACTAAGGAAGTCTATCGCACCTTCCCAATCCCCATCCGAATCGCCATGTTCTTCGCCATACCACGCGCCTTCAGGTTGGCTATTTACTGGCTTGAGTCATTATCTTTAAATAGGCTTCAACTGAAGTCTGCCGTCTCTGCTGATATAAATCAGGTCGCTCTAATTTGCCTACCACGTTACAATTTTCTTCGCCTCCCGGCCAAGAACTCAACATATATCGCCTCAGAGTCGCCTCAGCCCTATCACATCTCAACAACCGAAGAGGGTCGGCCCCTGCAGGGCCCCTACTCCGCTATCTTCCCCTTCGCCCGAGCGCATCGAGCTCCTTCTTTTCAAGTAATCCTCGCTCGACATGTGGCCCATCGCTGCATAAAACATCCCGACGGCCCTGTAGCTCAGGAGGAAGTCGCCTCCCCCGCACTTTAGCCCGCTGCATCCCGCGCCCAACCTGCCTCCACCCCGAGGCTTTCCATCCGACTCCTGTCGACTTCACGTGGCCTTTCCTCAAAGGGAGTAGAGGAAGAGGTACCAGGCCGGATAGCAACCACACATGGCCGAGGGCGTCTGACACTCACTTCCATCGGGCGCCAGCTCCATCCTCGCAATCCGACATGAAGTCGAACAATATTTACTGCATATGTCCTGATGTCATGACTAACGAGCTAAACTCCTTCACATAATCTCGGGATCGAGCCTCGTCGTTTCAGTTTCTTCAGAGATTCCTCGCCATCCACCGGGCCAGAAACCGTGGGTAAGAACTCCATCCTTCGCCCTTTTTTTCAAGATCTCCCGTACCGACATCTCGGCTCGCCAAATAGTTAGTTGTCAGTCACCGTTTCGTCCGCTACCAGTTTTTTAAACACCACAAATACATAAAGCATTAATTGCTCACCCACCCAGATTCGAAAGCAGCTGGCGAAGATTACCTCCATGTCCCGCAGGTTCTCCTGTTTTGAGCCGCGCGCCACCAAAAGTCTCTGGGGCTCAAGTACTCGTGACCTTCGCAGGAGCGATCTCGCAGCAGATGGCGGCCCTGCACCACCGCCTCGCTTCAAAGAACACCATCTCCCCTGGGATCCTGATCCGTCCGAATCTCCCCACATGGCCCGCATTCTGGCCATGGAATGACCTCATCCGCTCCTCTACCCGCCTGGGCCTCAATCGTTTACGCCGTGAGTCAAGTCGCAGATTCAAGACGCCGATCCAGTCGGGCAGAGTTCGCCTACCAGTGGCCTATCTCCGTCATTAAGCCTAGACACACCAGGTGCCTACCTCTACTCTATCTCTGCTACTGGCCACGCAATGATCAACCCACAGTCTCGCTATTGCCATCCTCTGCTCCGATACTAACCGGTCACACGCCTTCTTTTCGTCAAGGCCAGAAACCCGTCAGCGCCTTCTCAATGCCTCACTAGTCTCTAACACAAGGCTTACGGGCACTTCTCCTAACTCGTATTTTATTAGTTAATTCAAAATACGAAGACAATTTCAAAGGTCTTACAACCTGGCTCTGCGCTTTCTGGATCCAACCCAAAATATAAGGAATAACCAAGTGTACGCAGTGCCTTTATATAGGATGCTCAAGGGCAATCCCGATACAATCCGACTAAGAGTCCTACTTAACTCTAGTCTTCCAATCCAGCCAACAAGACAACTCTTCCGCCTAAGTGAGTCCCCAACACTCAATGAAACCGCTATGGCACGTGCCCATGCACCCCACCACGGAGCAGGAGTCCTCCCCGCCTGTGAGTCCGTTCGCCAGAGTCTCCCGCCCGAGACCTCCGCCCAGGAGTCCAGCCCCGTCGGGGAGTCTTTTCCGCCAGAGCAGAGTCCTTCCCGCCCGGGAGTCCCACTCCGCCGGGGAGTCCTTCCCAGACAGGACTCCTTAGTCAGAGGAACCTTGCTGCACCCTGATTAGGAAACCCGCCGCCCAAGGCCTCTCGCTATATAGTATTGGCCGACATTCTCCCCATCGATTCCGCTTGAGCCTAAGTGCCACGCCCCAGCCCTCTGTCGTGAGTGCCGGGACGCCCACTCGTGGCGTCCAACCGGAGCCATTTGCCGTCTTCTCCGCCTCACATGTGCGTGCTTCGCTCACGCCAGGCCTCTCAGACACATGTTTTCCAACCTCGGGCTGCTCGCTTTCCCCTGGGGCACACGGGCCGGGCAGGCGCTCATGCCGCAGACGGACTCGCTTCCCTTAGGCGCTCAAGCACATGTTTAAACACGATGTCTTCGCCATCGCTATGACATGCATAGGCAAGTGCCTCATTTTAGCGCATTCAGGGCATCGCTCCTGGCCAATGCCGAATCGCTCTAGGTAAGGCCTCGCCGAAAGTGCCATGTTGGGACCGTGCCACGCGGCCTGCCATGACATACATAGATAAGGCGCCGACCTATCGGGCTCCCTATACACTCCGCCGCCTCGGCCTAGCGATTGCCTGCACAAGGTGCCCCGACCTCAGGCCATGACACGCCAGACAAGATTCCTACCAGTGCATGCCTAGACACCTGACTCGTCTTGTCCATGCTCAGGACACCCGCGCCCCAACAGAGTGCCAACACATGCTCCGCCATGGTGCTCGCCACGCAAGATGCCCACGCTGATTCTGCCTAGCATGCTTAGACACCTGTCACCCTAGTCTCCTTACGACATGCCCAGGCAAAGTTCCTCAACCTAACAGATGCTCAGGACACGGTGACTCCTCGCCTAGTGCATGCTTAGACACGATGCCCCGCCTAGCACCATGCTTCTAGACACCGAGCCTCTGGCCAGTTGCCATGACATGCTCCAGACAAGGGTGCCCCATTTAGTGCCTTACTTTGCATTACGGGAAGGCTCCCAAGATAAGGCCATGACATTCCTAGACAAGATGCCCTGCCAGGTGAATGCTAAGGCACCATACCTCATCCGCCACATGCCTAGAAACTGCGGCTCTACCATTGCCATTACATACCAAGATAAGGTTCTTCCGCTCTCTAGTGCTCGCTTAGACATGGTTCTCGCCCACTCGCTTGCCTGCACATCAGGTTCTCGTCCTAGTGCCACATGACAAAGTGTCTCGCCTAGTGCATGCCTAGACACCCAGGATCTCGCCTAGTGCACGCCTAGACAAAAAGCCCCGCCCAGCACAACACATGCCTACAGTAAGATGCTCCTACTTAGTGCATGCCTAGACACGATACCGCCCAAGGCCATGACATACCCTGCAGCGTTCCCCACTAGTGCATGCCTAAACACCTGTCAAATGATCGCAGTTACTGCGGCTCATGCAAATCACTAGGCACTGCCTGTGCCTAGCGCCATGAACCCGCATAGGCAAGGTGCCTTGCCTAAGGCCATGCTTTTCAGACACCTGGGTGCTCCCTACTCAGAGCCATGACATACCAAGATAAGGCAACTCCAGCCTGCTTGCATAGAAATGTAGGTTCTTAGCCTGCCACGCTTAGAATGGTGCCTCCGCCTAGTACTCATTCCCCCCAACATGGCGCCCGTCTAGTACCATTCCCTAGACACGATGCCTTCTCGCCTTGTGGCCATCACATGCCTGCACAAGGTGCCCCTAGCCTAGTGCCTTCCTAGATAAGATGCTCCTACTAAGCCACATGCATCAGCATCTGCCCGAGCCTGCCATGCCTAGAACTGAGCCCCGCTTAAGGCCATGACATACCTAGATAAGGTTCTTCAAATTTAGTGTCGCTTAAACACGATGCCTCTACTAGCGCCATGACATGCCCATTGCTGTGCCTCAAGCAATAAGATGCCTAGACACCTGACTCGACCTGGGAACGCCCGACAGCCTACCAGTACCAACACATGCCTAGGCAAGATGCCTCGACCTAGTGCATATCAGGACACGGTGACTCGGCCTAGTGCATGCCTAAACATGGTGCCTCAGCCTAGTGCCATGACATGCCAAGGCAAGGTTCCTCGGCCTAGTGCATGCCCAAACACTGTGCCTCGGCCTACTTCCATGACATGTAAAGGGAAGGTGCCTACCAGTGCATGCCCAGCACACGTGCTTCCTACACGTGAACTTCCCAGTGTGGGCCTTATCCGAAAGGCCATGTTTGTATTACGGTGCCCCGCCTCTAGCGCTCAAGGACTTCACCTAATAATGTGCTCTACTAGTGCTTCCCAAGACACCTGCATTTACCAGTGCTCGCTTCAGGACACCTGCGTTCTCAGCTCGCGCTACATGATAGCATAGTAGTGCTGTCCCTCGCCTAGTGCACGCCTAGACACGGTGACTCGTTTAGTGAAGCAACAGACATGGTGCTCCTCAAATATGAAAACTCCAACACATGCCTGGGCAATGTTCTGCCTCTACAGACGCCTAGAAACTGCTACTCTGGCCTAATGCATGCCTGCACACCTGCCCTCAAATCTCAGCTCCATGACACGCCTAAAAGAACTCTTCACCTCACGCACGCCTGCACACACACTGATCTCGGCCTGAGCGCATGCCTAGACATGGTGCCTCAAATTTAGTACCATGCCTAGGCACCGTGCCTCGCCTGAAGGCCATGACATGCCTAGACACAAAACAGTCTAAGGTTTTCCCAGACACGGTGCCCCTGGCCTAAAGGCCATGACATGCCTAGACAAGATGCCTCGGCCTAGTGCATGACTAGGCACGGTGCCTCAGCTCAGTGCCATGCCTAGAAACAGTGCCTCAGCCTAGTGCCACCACATACTAAGATAAGGTTCTTCTACTTGTCGTTTCAGACATGGTAAGCCTCTACTTAATGCTTGCCTAGACATGGTGCTTCCTACTAATGCTCGCCTCTAGACACCTGCACTCGCCCTTGTGCCATGACATGCCTAGACAAAGTACTGGGCCCAGTGCATGCCCAGACACGGACCCCACTTACGCATGCCCAGACTAAGTGTTTTCCCGCCCCAGCACCACATGCCTAGACACTAAGGTTTCCTACTTAGTGCCATGGAACGCCGAGACAAGATGCCCCTGCCTGCTTTCAGACAGCGTACCGACCCATTTCATGATTGATGCCCAGAAAGATGCCTCGCCTAGTGCATGCTGCTGAACGGTGGCTCAACCTTTTCATGCCTAGAAATTGTCTCCATCTCTAGTGCCTCGACATACCTAGACATAAGGTCTCGTCTACTGGCCGCCGCACAAGGTGCTCCCCTTACCTAGTACTTTCCTGCACAAGATGCTTCGCCTAGATAATGCATAGGCACTCCGCGGGCCTCATCCCCGGCGCCATGCCTAGGAACGGTGCCCCGCCTCAAGTGCCATGACATACCCAGATATGTCTCTTCGCCCAGGGTCACAGACATGGTGCTCGACCCAGTTGTCGCTTCAGACACCCATGCTCTACTCGGTGCCCCATTACGCCCAGACAAGGTGCCTGGCTTAGCGCATGCCTAGACACTGATTCCTCGGGTCCTAGTGCATGCCTAGACACCCAAGGCCCCGGCCTGGCCAACACATGCCCAAGATGCCCCTGGGCCTAGTGCATGCCTATACACCTGGGTGATCTACTTAGTGCATGCCAAGACACTAGCGGCCCCACCCCAGCGCCATGACATTCCCAGCAAGGTTCCTCTAGCCTCTGGGTGCATGCCCAAACAAGGCATCGGCCTACTTCCAACTGACGCAGCGCAAGGTGCCCCACTTACGCATGCGTGAGCCACCTGCCCTCGGCCTGGGCCGTGAACCCGCCTAGGTAGTGGGCCTCGCCGAGTGCCATGCCAGGACACTCGTGCCTCGGCCTGTGGCCATGACATACCTAGATAAGGTGCCCCATCAAGTGCTTCAGACACCTGCTTCCTCGCCTATGTCATTCCAGAGACGGCCCTGGCCAGGCCATGACATGCCCAGGACAAGATCCCCGTCTGTACAGACACTAGACACCCAAACACTCTACTTTCAGCTGCATGCCTGCAACACGGTGCCCCCACAGAATGCCAACACATTTACGCCTCGCATTAAGGTTTCCACTTAGCGCATGCCCAGACACGCTGACTGGTCTAGCGATGCCAGACATCTGCCTCACTTGTCCATGACATGCCTACAGTTCCCACTTAGTGGCTGCCTAGACACGTTGACTCCTACTCTAGTGCATGCCTAGACACTCCGTGCCCCCAAATTTCAAGGCCATGACACGCCCAGACAAGGTGCTCCAGGTCCAGTGCCTTTCTCCAAGACACCTGCCCTGCCCCAGTCGCCACGACATGCCTGCACAGACACTCCCTACCTAGTGCACCCAGCACGATGCCCCAACCCATCAAGCATGCCTAGGAACCCGGCCCCTGCCCCACATCACACACCAAAATAAAGGTCCCAGCTCCACTGTCAGCTCTGCAGACATGGTGTTTCTACCAAATGCTCGCCAGACCTGCCCCCGACCTGGGCTGTCCCCGCACATGCCCAGACAAGGTGCCTAGCGCACGCATGCCTGTAGACTTGACTCACCCTGTTTAAGACGCTTGGGACATCTCGCTTCTGCCTACGCCTAAACATTACTTGAAAAGAAGATGCCCTGCCTAGTGCATTCCCCGACACCTGACTCCTGGGCCTGTAGTGCACGATGCCACACCCGGCCCCGCCTAGTGCCATGACACGCCTAGGCAAGGTTCCTAAGCCTAGCATGCCTAAACACTACGGTCGCCTACATGCTCCAGTACTCCGCGGCTCCTCTTACTTAATGCCTGAACTCCGCTCTAGGTGGCCTCAGCCGAAAGCCATGCTTAGACCAAGCAATGCACCTAACGCTCACGACATACATATAAGCGCGCTCTACTAGCTTCTTCCCTAAACACCTGCTTCAGCTTCTACAGCCGCTGAAGACAAGGCCCCTACCAGGCTACGACATGCTTAGCAAGATTCCCGTCCAACAGACGCCTGGGACTCACGGGACACCCGGTCCACGCTTGCACATGGTGCCCCCAACAGAGGTGCCAACACACGCTCCTGCCACGGTGCTCCCCTACCACCGTATTCCTGCACGGGCGACCCTGGCCTAGTGCATGGATTAGGACCTGTGCCTCAAATTTCTAGTTCCATGACATGCCCACAGTTCCTCACCAATAAGATGCTTGATTACCTGACTCCTACTTAGTGCATGCTTAGACACCTGTCTCTACTAAGATTCATGTTTAGACACCGTGGCTCTGCCTGTGCCATGACATGCCCAGGGACAAAGTGCACCTAAATATACGCTCCCTGCATCTGCCCAGCACAAGGCTACGATTCCCAGACAAGATGCCTCTACCCAAGGCATGCCAAGGCACGATGTCCTCGCACTCGCCGCCACGCCTGTAAAACCACGCCTGAAGGCCATCACACACCACATATGTCCTTCGCCTCATTGTCACTAGACACATAGCTTCCTACCACCGTCGCCCAGACACCTGGCCCTCGTCCCAGTGCCATGACACGCATAGACAGTGCGCCGTCTTCTTACCACGCACGCCAGACACCTGACTGCACCTGCATGCTTAGACAAGAAGCCCCGCCTGCCAACACATGCCCAGGGTAAGACGCTCCTACTAGTGCATGCATACAGGACACAAAGGATCTCAAATTCAGTGCATGCCTGCATCCCAAGGCTCCCACTAAAGGCCAGCAGACACACCCAGGCAAAGTCTCTCTGCCTAGTGCAGGCGCTCAAACACTACAACAACGACCGCCATGATACACACATAAGTGCCCACTGCAGACATCTCAGCACTCACCAGCCTGTGCCATGAACCGCACAGCAAGGTGCCTCTGGGCCTCAAGGCTGCTGCTTAGACTAGTGTTCTTACCAGTGGCCAAACACACACCTGAGATAAGGTGCCAGCCTAATGCTTGTATGCCAGAACTGTTCTTCAAATTCTACACATCGCCTAGAACCGTGGCTCCCAACTGCATCACTATTCCTAAACACTCCGTGGCTCGGGTCTAAGGCCACTCCCAGACCTGCCTCGGGCTCCAGCCACTACGCCTGGACAAGGTGCCTCTGCCCAGCTTCCTAGACAAGATGCCCTCGACTCTGGGCTCATGCATTGGCACGGTGTCCGAGCCCACTGGGCCATGCCCAGAAACTGAGCCTCGCTTTAGCACGACATACCTAGATACAAGCCCACCCCAGTGCCTCGCCTTAAACACGATGCCCTGGCCTAGTGCCATGATTCGTGACAAGGTGCCTCGGGGTTTATGTGCATGCCTAGACACTGATCTGACCTTGCGCACGCTAGACAAGGCGCTCTCTACTTAAGGCCAACATATGCCTAGTAAGATGCTCCTACTTAGCGCATGCCAAGACACCTGGGTGACCCGGGCCAGGCATGCCTAGACATGGTGCCCCACTCAGCTCCATGACATGCCTAAAGAAGGTTCCCATCAGCATGCCTAGACATGGTGCCCTGCCACTTCCATGACATGCAAAGGCAAGGTGCCCCACGAGCGCATGCCAGCATCTGCCTACTAAACGTGAACCGCCTGTGTGTATCTTATCCTATACATGCCTAGGGACACTCCGTTCTGCCAAGGTCAAGACTTTAATCAGATAACGTGTCTCGCCTCTAGTGCCTCCCAAGACGGAGTTTCTGGGCCAGTGCATGCCTGCACACCTGACTGGGTTTAGTGCATGCCTGCACACTCAGACCAACAGAAGGCCACACACGCCAGCCTCACTAGTGCATGCCCAGAAACCAAGCACTCTGGCATGCATGCCCAGACACCTGTGATCCAAATTCCTAGTCCATGATTACGTCTAGGGCACACCCAACAGATGCCTGTGACATTGATCTCTGGGCTTCACAGCATGCTCAGACACCTGCTTCTGGCCCCAAGACCACGCCTGCACACCTCATTCTACCCCAAGGCCACGATTACGCCTAGACAAGCGTGCCCAGTCTAGTGCTTCTCCTAGACATGGTGCCCTCGGCCTAGTGCCATGATTACGCCTAGATCAAGATGCCTCACTAGCGCATGACCAGGCACTAAGGTTCTCACCAGCGCCACGCCAACTACAGACTTACCAGCCACCACATACTCAAGATAAGGTCTCTTCCTACTGCTGGGCTCGTCTCTTAGACATGGTGCTTCGCTTCCATCGCTTGCCTAGACACCCAGACTGGTCCCGCGGCCATGACATGCCCTGACAAAGTGCCTCGGGTCTGCTGCACGCCCTGCATCTGCACTGTTCCTCAACACGCCTGCACACCCAGCCCCGCCAGCCGCCAACACATGCCCAGGTAAGATGCCCCCACTAGTGCACTAAACACCTGGACTACATAGTGCATGCCTAGGACACGCGGCTCCAGCCTAGCACCATGACAATCTAGGTAAGGTCCCCAGCCCAGCACGCTCCAAACACTCCGTTGCTCAAATCCCACCCAACGCCCCGACATGCCAATGCAAGGTGCCTGCCTAGCGCATGCCTACAGCACCTGCCCAGCCCAGCAGTGCCGTGAACTCATAGCAAGGTGCCCTGGCCCGCCATGCTTAGACACTGCCCCGCCTAAAACAATGACATACCCAGATAGCACGTTCGCCAAGGTCGCCTAGCAATCCAAGTGTCACTAGTGCATCGACATGCCTGCACAAGACAAGGCGTCTACAGTATCCCTGGGACACCTGGCCGACTCGCATGCCCAGACACGGTGCCCCACCAGCACAACGCCCATACACGGTGCCCCACACAAGGCCATGACATCCTAGCTATAGTGCCTGGCCTAGTCTCTTAGACACCTGCGGCCTACCTAGTGCCATGAAATGCCTGTGACAAGATGCACGGCCCAGTGCATCCCAGGAACGATGCCCCACTTCTAATGCTCCCGTCTACAACCCAAAAACAAGCTCGCCTAAACGCTACTGACAGGTTCTAGTCATGCCTTCTACCAATACACTCAGACACGTACGCCCGACCAGCGCACCTGCCCGCCCCCACCCAGCGCGACACCTGCATCGAGGCGCCTTAGCCTAGTTCATGCCTGCACACCACAGATCTCTACCAGATCTGCAGATGCTCCAGACACCCATGCCCTGCCACATTCACGCCCGCATCCGCACTCTACTTCCAAGGCCATGACTCATTTTAGACAAGGTGCCAGCCTAGTGCTTTCCTGCATGGTGCCCCCACTAGTTCCATGATGCCTAGACAAGATGCCCCTGGCCAAATGGGATGCCTACTAGCATCATGCCTCACCCCCGGCGGCTACGCCTTGGGGAAACTGCGGCTCCCGGGCCTCACATACCACATACCAAGATAACTTTTCTACTAGTGCTCACGGACACAGGTGCTGCCCATCAAGCGATCTAGGACACTTGCCGTCCCACCGGGGGCACGCCAGGCACGCTTCTGGCCTAGCCATGCCTAGACACCCAGGATCTCGGGCCCCAGCCGCATGGCAACACAGAAAGCCAGCCCCATGCCACACATCAAGTCTCACAAGGCACAACTCCCATCACACAATCACAAGGTGCCCCTGCCAGCATGCTTAGGATCCAGTTCCCTACTCACATGCCCAGGCAAGGTTCCGCCCAGCAAGTCGTGAACAAGATAGGCAGTGCCTCGTCTGGGCTCCATGCTTTTCTGGGACATCTATGCTCTACTTAAAATACAACATACCCAGATAAGGTGTCTCCAACCTGTTGTCACTAGGAACGATGTTTTTCCACTCAAGGTTTGCCTAGACACTTCGGTGGTTCGGGCTCCACGTCATGCCTAGCAATCCAGTGCTCTCTGGCCTAGTGCAACGACATGCCTAAACACAGTGCCTTCCTCGCCTACAGCATGCTCAGACATCTATGATCATCCAATGGCATGCCTGTACAAGACACACCTCAGCGCATGCCTAGAACTGTCTCACCCTAGTGCCATGCCCAGAAACCATACTCACTCAGCCGCCATGACACACCCAGACAAGGTCCTTCTCACTAGTGCTTCTTAGACTCAAGGTCACTCAACATCGTCAGGGACCCGCGCCTACCACCGCCTACGACACGCCCAGACAAGGTGCTCGCCCAGTGCACCGGGACACGAAAGGACTTGGCCCTGCGACGCTCAGACACGCGACTCGCCTAGTCGCACGCCTGCACACCGCGTCAAACTTACATGCCTAGACATCTGCCTCTACCAGTACCATGCCTAGCAATGGTGCCCCTACTTAGTCCCATGACATTCCTAGATAAGGTGCCTCGCCTTAGTGCTTCTTCTCAGACACTATGTCTCTGGCCAGGCCATGATATGCCTAGACAAGACGCCCTACTAATAAGACGCCAAAGATTGCGCCATCCCAAATACCATGCTCAAACTAAGTACCTCAAGTCCAAGATTACGCCCTGCACACCTGCCCTACCAAGACTACTGCACACCCGCCTCTCTACTACCGCCACGACACGCCCAAACAAGGTGCCCCTACCAGCGCTCTCCTGCACGACCTGCCTCCAGCCATGACATGCCCAGACAAGATGCCCTCAAATTCCTGTCATTTAGGCACCTGCCCACCCTCAAAGGCCATGCAGGAACTGCCTCAATTAGCGCCACGACACACCTAGGATAAGGTCCTTCCTGGCCTAGCGCTCAAGCAGACATACTGCTTCCCACTAGTGTTTCGCTCTGCACGCGGTCCCTGGCCCCACACATGCCCAGACAAGGTGCCTTGGCTTAGTGCATACCTAGACATGGTGACTCGGCCTAGTGCATACCTAGACACGGTGCCTAAGCCTAGTGTCATGACATGCCTAGGCAATGTTCCTCGGCCTAGAGCATGCCTAAACACCTGCCCTGCCACCGCCACGACACGTGCCAGTTAGTGCCGCCGCCTAAATAAAGCACAAAGACGATGCCCCGGCCCAAGGTCGTGAACTTCCTAGGTAATGTGGCCTCGCCCGGCACGCTTTGTACACTAGTGCCCTCGCCCAAGGCCGACACACCCAGATAAGGTGCCCCGGCCTAGCGCTTCCCCCAGACACCGATGCTTCCACTAGTGCTCGCACACCTGGCACTCTGGCCACCCTTCCATGACACGGCTAGATCAAGGTTCCCCGCCTGGGCTGGCATGCCTGCACACCCGCGGATTCCTCGCCTAGTGCATGCCCAGACACACCACCGGGCGCAGTGTCAACACGCCCAGCAAGGTGCCCCACCAGCGCATGCCCAGAAACGGTGTTTCCACCCGTTGCATGCCTGTGACACGAAAACCTCGGCTCCATACCGCGGCTCTCGACACAACCGCCGGGCATGTATCATGACATTCCCGGGCAAGGTGCCCTGGCCTAGTGCTTTCTAGACACCTGCTCTGGCCTGATTGCCAAGGCATGCCCCTCGAAGGTCCCTGCCTAGTGCATGCCGCCTAGACACGATGACTTCGCCTCAACAGATGCTCATACACTAAGTGACTTCTACTTCCTGCTGCCAACACACATACCCAGGGCAAGCTGCCCCCGCCTAGTGCATGTTCAGACACCGTGCCCTCGGCCTTATGCCATGACATGCCCACAAGGTGCTCGCTTAGTGCACGCTCAGACACCTATGATTCCGCCTAGTGCATGCACACTGGCGGCCCTGGCCAGAGTCCTCCAACACATGCCTAGGCAGCAGACGGCCCAGTGCACGCCCAGACACCCGCGGACCCTAAGATAGCGCTGCCCCAGGACACTGACTGCCTAGCGCACGCCCAGACAATCGTGCTCCTCGCCTTACGCCATGACATGCCTGTATCAGCGTGCCTCGCCTAGGGCATGCCTGATACGGTGGACTGGGTCTAGTGCATACCCAACACCTGCCTGGGGCGAGTGCCAACACATGCCTGCAGCAAGGTGCCCGGGCCTAGCACATTCCTAGACACCTGAACCCGCTTAGTGCATGCCTGCACACCTGGGCTCTCACCCTAATGGGCCATGACATGCCTGCAAGGTGCCCCAACCTAGTGCCACGCCAGACACTACATGCTCAGTGACCTGGCCGCATCGGCATGCCTAGCACGGTGCTTCTGTGGCCTAGTGTTTGCCTAGACATGATGTCTTCGGCCTATCGTCACACCACACGCAGGTGCCATGCCACCAACAGTGGTGCACGCCACCAAGAGGCGCAAAGACTCCAGTTCCATGACACGCCAAGACAAGGCACTCAGGCCCAGTGCATGCCCAGACTCCTGCGGACTCAGCCCAGCGCATGCCCAGACACTGCCCCTACTAGTGCCATGACATGCCCCAGACAAGAAGCCCTCACAAGTGCATGCCCAGATACGATTCCCTACCAGTGGCATGACCCTGCCAGTGACGCTGGACCGGCCCAAGGCATGCCCAGACATCAAGTTGTTCGGCCCAGCGCATACCTGCATTGCGCCCGGCTTAGATCATACCTAAAAGATGCCTACTCTGGCCGCACGCATGCCCGCACACTGCTTCCGCCTAATGCCAAGACTTTCCTAGAAAAGGTGCCCTGGGCCTCCAGCGCATGCCCCAGATAAGGTGACTCCTACCTAGTGTATGCTCTAGACATCATGCCCTCAACCTAGTGCCAAGACATGAGTAGGCAAAGTTCCTCGGCTTAGAGCATGCCTCAGGACACCTGCCTAGGTTTAGTGCTGCCATGACATGCCAAGCAAGGTGCCCCTACTTATCAGATGCCTGCACAAGGTGACTACTATCAGATGCCTGTACACCTGACTCCGCCTAGTGCATGCCTATACACGGTGCCTCAGCCTAGTTCCATGACATGCCTAGGCAAGCTTCCTCGACCTAGTGCATGCCTAGACACGGTGCTTCGGCCTAGTGCATGCCTAGGCACCATGCCTCGTTCTAATGCCATGCCTAGCCACGCTGCATCTACTAGTATCATGTTCCAGCCAGCCTGCCCCATTGCTCAATGACATCCCTAGACAAGGAGCCTCTGGGCCAAGGTTTCGCCTAGAAACTTGGTGTTTCATCCTGAAGGTTACTTAGACACGGTGCTCGCCTCAGGCTATTTCCAAATTGTACCTGCGCTCTCGCCCATTACAATGACATGCCCAGACAAGGTGCTCGCTTCAGTGAATGCCTGTAAATCCAGTGGATTCAATCCCAGTTCATGCCTTAACACCTGTCTCGGCTCCATCACATGACATGCCAAGGCAAGATGCCCCGGCCTTAGCATGCCTACGCACTCCGGCCCGGCCCGTGTCGTGAACCCGCCCAGCCACAGTGCCCTCGCCGGCGCCATGCTAGACATGGTGCCCTGCCCACCGCCCCTCGACAGACCCAGATAAGGTGCCTCGACCTAGCGTCGCCAGACAAGGTGCTTCAGCCCAGCTCGCCCAGACACGGTGCCCAGTCTGAAGGCCACGCCCCAGCAACTGCCCTGGCCTAGTCCAATGACATGCCTACACAAGGTGCCTTCGCCTAGTGCATGCCTAGACACTGCGGTCTCGCCCAAGGCACGCCCAGACACTTGCTCTACCAAGACCATGCCCAGACACCTGCTCCCAAGATGGTGCCGTGACATGCCAGCAAGGTGCCCCTACCGGTTCTCGCCTAGACACTATGACCCCAGCCTAGTGCACGCCTGCACACCTGGCCCTCAATCAGTGCCATGACACGCCCAGCAAGGTGCCCCAACCCAGTAAATGCCTGCACTCTGCTCCATGGCTTAGAGCCAAGACACTAGCACTACGCCGGCCCAGCGCATGCCCAGGCATGGTGCTCTACCTAGTGTCACTAGACACGCTAAGCCCTCGCTTAATGCCATTTCACTAAGTAGGCGCTCTAATCTAGTCTACGACATGCCCAGATTACAGTGTCTCTGGGCCCAGCGCACGCCTCAGACACCTAAGTGACTTTAGCCCCACGCATTGGCCCAGACACCTGCCTCTCGTCTAGTGCCATGACGATGCCTAGGCAAAGAAGCCCCGCCAAGTGCATGCCCAGACACGATTCCCGCCCCGGCATAACCCGCTACAAGGTGACTCTACTTTACCAGATGCTCAGACATCAAGCCGGGCTTCACCGGTGCACACCCAGACACCTGCCCCTGCTTAGTGCATACCCAGACACCAAGACTCCGACCCAGTGCATTCTCTAGACACCCGGCTTTGCCTAACGCCACGACATGCCTAAAAGCTCCTGCCCCGTCCATGCCTATATAAGTGACTCTACCAGGCATGCCCCAGACACCGTGCCCTCACCCTAACGCCATTTTACGCCTGCGCAGTTCCCCGCCTGGGTACATGCCTAGATACCTGCAGGTACGCCTACAAGCCATGACACGCCCAGGCAAGGTGCCCTGGCCTATCAAGATGCCTGGGACACCGGTGACTGGCCTCAAGGCATGCCCAGACACTCAAGGCCCAATCCCAGTCCTCCATGGCACCCAGCAAGGTCCTTTCGGCCCACGCATGCCCAGACACCTGCCTCCGCCTATGCATGCTCACGCACCATGCCTCCGTCCAACGCCATGCCCAGCCACTCTGCAGACCCGCCTGTCATGCCTAGACACGGTGCCACGCCCAGGCCATGACTCGCCTGCATTGCCACTCCGACCAACAAGACGCCTGTGACACCCGTGACTCCGGCCCAACGTACGCCTGTGGACCCAAGGCCCTCAACAGAAGGCTAAAAACATGCCCAGGCACGTGCCCGTCCTGCGCATGCCTGTGACACCAGAGCCTCTCGCCTCAAAGGCCACGCCCCCGCCACTCCGCTCCTGCAAATAAGAACGACACGCCTGCACGCGCGCCCCGCCAGTGCATGCCCACACCTGACCCGCCCAAGCATGCCCAGATATGGTGATTCTCACTTCAAGGTATTGCCTGTGACACTGACTCCCGCCCTACAGCATGCCCAGACACCGTGTCTTCTGGGCCACAGCCACGACACCTGGGGACAAGGTACTCTACTCACTGCACGCCAGACATTTAAGCTCCCGGTCTAGTTCAATGACATGCCCAGACACGGGCTCGCCAAGGCATGCCTGCACCTGACACCCGCCAGTGCATGCCTCAGACAAGGTGCCCCTGGGCCTCACACCAGCCTGCAGACACCGCGCCCGCCTGGGCCGCCTACGACAAGTCTCAGACAAAGTCGTTCAGGTTCAACAGCTTCCTGTGACACAAAGGTTCTGCTAGTGCCACATCATTACGCCCAGACAAGATTCCCATCTGACCCACGCCAGGCACGGCGCCCAAATCTCAAGGCCATGCCCAGAAACTGGCAGACCGCCTACATGGTCACGACACACCCAGATGGGTCCTCCTACTTAGCCGCCTAAACATTAATGCCTGGCCTGGGTCATTCGCCTGCACACCCGCCGCCCGCCTGGGCTCCATGACACGCCCAGACAAGGTGCCTCGTTTGGGCACGCCCAGACGCTGACTCATGCCTGGGGCCGCGACGCCCTGCACACCCGCGCCCGCCCTGGCCAACACACGCTCCAGCAAGATGCCCCCACCACGCACGCCCAGATCACGCTGATTCCGCCCGTACGCCCAAACACGTAAAGGTTCTCACCCCACGCCATGACATGCCCAGACATGGTGACTCGGGCCAACAGACGCCTAGACACTGGTGCCTCGCCCCACTGCCATGACATGCTGTGCAAGGTTCCCGTCCTAACGATGCTCCAAACACTGGGCTCGTCCACCTGCCATGACACGCCAAGGCAAGGTGCTCTCTGGGCCTAGCGATCCCCAGCACCTGCCCCGCCCCAAGGCCATGAACCCGCCCCGCGGTGGCCCGCCGCGCCACTACACTTCGCCGCCTACCAAGGCCACGACATACCCCAGATAGCGTGCCTCGCCCCAGCGCCCCTTGACACCTAAGCTCGTACCCCACGTTTCGCCAGACACTGTCTCTGGCCAGGCCATGACATGCCCCAGACAAGGTGCCTGGCCCAGCGCACGCCAGACACTCCGACCCACTCTAAATGCGACGCTGCACACCCGCCGTCGCCACAGAAGGCCAACACGCCAGCAGCAAGGTGCCGGCTGCAGCACGCCCATACACCCACCCACCCCAAGATAGCTGCACGCCAAGACACCTGCCCTCACCTCGCTCAACGACATGCCCAGGCAAGGTCCTCTGCCTAGCTACGCTCCAGCCACGCATCTATCACGGTAACAGATGCCCAGACAAGGTACCAGGTCAGTGCATGCCCACCCACTCGTGACTCTGGCCACTAGACAGCCAGACACCTGCCTCGCCTAGCACCTCGTCAAGACACCGTGCCCTGGGCCAGTGCCATGACATGCCTAGACAAGGTGCCTAGGTATGCTGGCTTTCCTAAACACTACGGCTCACCCAAGGCTACGACATGCCCAGACAAGATGCCCCCACCTGCATGCTTAGAAATCCAAGAAAACCTCACTTCAGTTCCATGACATACCAAGTTAAGGATCTTCACTACTATCAGTTCAGACATGGTGCACTCGCCCCAGTGCTCGCCTAGGACACCTGTGTCTCCCATCCATGCCACGACATGCCCAGACAAGGCGTTCAGCCTAGTGCATGCCTAGACACCTGACTGCCTAGCGATGCCAAGACACGGCTTCCCCGCTAGTCGCAACATGATGCCAGGCAAGACGCCTCGCCTTAGTGCATGCCTAGACACCTGACTCAACCTAATGCATGCCTGCACACTCCGCCGCCAACCTACAGCCATGACATGCCTAGGCAAGGTTCTCACCCTACATGCCTAAACACTATGCCTCACCCTACCAGCCATGACATGCCAAGGTCGGTTCCCTCGTACTCTCAGTGCATGCCTAGGCACCTGCCCCCGCCTCGCTGTCGTGGACTTCCAGAAAGGTGCCTGCCCATGCCATGCTTAGACACCCATTCCCGCCAGTTCCACACACATACCAAGATAAGGTGCGGGTGCCTCACCTATGTCACTTAGACACTGCTTCCAACCTACTGGCTTCTGCATGGTTCCTGCTCAAAGGCTAGCTCCAGCGACGGCTCCTGCCTGAGTCCAACGACATGCCTAGACAAGGTGCCTTCACCTAGTGCATGCTTGCACCCAGTGACTCTGCCCAGCCGCACGCCTGCACAGACCGCGCCGGCCCAAGACTCATGCCTGGGGACACCTGGCCCTGATACCGCCACGATACTTAGCCAGCGCTCTCACTAGTTCATGCCTAGACACCTGACTCCTGGCCTTGTGCATCCCTGACACCTGGCTAGCCTACAGTAATGATTACGTGCCAAGGCAAGGTGCCTCAACCTAGTAAATGCGTAGATACGCTTCCTCGGCTTAGAGTCAAGACATGCCCAGCACAGCCGACCCTGCCTAGTGCATGCCGCTCAGACACCTGCTCGCCCAAGGCTGGCCAACACATGCCTGTGTGAAAGATGCCTCTATTTAATGCATGCCTAGACACTCCGGTGATTCTGTACCTTAGTGCGTGCCTGCACCCTCAACCAAGTTTCACACATGACTAGACAAGGTGCCTTCGCCCAGTACTACAAGATAAGGTGATCTTTACTTACTTGGATTCTGTGCCACTGCAGTGGTGAGCGGAATCAACAAAATTTGTTTCCTATATTCTCCTAATGCCGAGTCAAGCCACTGCAGATAACGCTCAGTGGTCGAACACGGGATGGGTTTTCATCCTATGAATGACTCAGATCGTTGTTGAAATTATGAGGCTTTTAATTTGGATTTTTCGATCGTTTCAAAAAACAGTGAGAAGCTCAAAACGTGATTAACTAAAGAAAAATGAAAGTGGAGTGTGAAAAGGTAACTTCAAGATTTAGGTCACTAACTTGATAACATAAAGGAAACAAGTGTCCTCAAGCGATCCTCGCATTAAGACAAGCAACCTATAGTCCAAGCCATAACCTGATCTTTATATTTAACTAGCAAACCTAACCCTGTAAAACCACCCTATTCGAGTCAACACAAGTAAATACTTACCCGCCACTCTTTTAGTTTGAAACCCTAACATTCAACATCATTTCAGTGGCTCGTAAAGGCCATCTAAAGAACCACAGTACATCTAGCAATAAGTATGCACCTGGGGATCCCAAAGCATGCATGATCACAAATTAATGACATTAAATGATATTCAACCCTAGTTTGAGTAAGATGAGCTATAAATACAAGACTCGTAGCATTTAACACATGGTGACAACTCTGCACCGGCCCTGGCCAACCAAGCTAGCTACCTTCCTCTTCAAAGAAAAGGGCGAGCTTACCATCTCAGTTGTCATCCCCAGCAGGTGTCTGGGTGAGCCCAGAGGCCAAGGGAAAGAGGGGAGAGAAGAGGGAGGAACCAACCTCTTACTAAAGCCGCGAAGATATTTACATAAACGAAATCAGGCAAAAGACGCTCAAGATTACCTCCTCCCAATTTCTCCTCTCGTTACAAAACCCATGGTTTACATAGCATCTAATATGTGAAACTACAATAAAGCCTAACATTTTATTAAAATAAGTGGACAAGGATGCACACAATCAAATGAAGTCAGTTTGCATTAATTACAATAAAGATGATTGCTGCAGCACTCATATGCACTAATTTCGCTTATGTGTAAATAAAATTTCGCTAGATAGCTAAAATTTCGTCAGGTAGCGAAATTGGGTACAAGAGATATGAACTCAGAGAATCTCATTAGGCACTCAAGCACTCGCATGAATAAATTTCATAATAATAAATTTTTAAAGATAGCGTAAAGTGTGTAATTTCGCTTAGAACAAAGTGAATATTAAAATTTCAGCCTAGCTTAAATTCTCAATTTAACTAGATTACAAATTTTCGCTATGATTGTTAAATTTCAATCCCAATAAATTTAATCTTAGCGAAATTCCGGGCTCACTATTCTTCACTACTCCAGACATCTATCCTTCACTGATTATTTTCTCTGGCGTCCCATCTCACTGACTTCTCAGATGCCCAATGACAACTGAGTCCTCATCTCACGGTCCGTCAATCTGAACTTCCCAAAGCAGGCAAAACCCCGCAAACAACCAAAAATATCCTCTAACGGCATAAGGGATAACAAGAAGACCGAACACTAATCGGGCATTATTGACATGATTAGTGACCCAAAACCTATATAAAATGTGGCTCAAAATAGCACTTTTTGGGTACTAATCACACCCCCCAACCGAAACGTTGCTAGTCCCTTACCAATGCAAAAACGAAAAAGGAGATACATGCAGTGATTTTCAAAAAGTGTATGATTCAAAAAGGTATATGCACAAATAAACATTACCTTTAAACTGAAAAATTGACACCAAGTTTGGAAACCGACATAAAAGAACCAAAACCATACAAGAACAATTTTTAGGTCAACATTGGTTCCATGATTCTCAACTTGAATTTCCACCAAAGTCTAATGGTTCTCTATGTAACCGATCGAAAGCCAATAAATTGCACAATCTGTCCCCCCAACCTAGCACGATACGGCCTTAAGTTGTCAACAACCCAGATAGTGATAGTTATACTCTCTTTTCTTTAATCAACTATATCAGGTGCAATGCTTAAAATCTGATCACCAAAGTCCGTAACGGGGTCCACCGATGACTCCCAACCAATTAAGGCTTAGTAGCATCAAGCCAAGGATCATCGACCACAAACTCTACAGCTTCACCTGACCGAACGACTTCAAAATTAAGACTACAAATCGCTTTCACCTTACTCATCCACCCATGTAAATGTAAAACACTAAGTCGATGACTCATCCAATTAAGGCTAGGCATCTGGCTTCAAAGGTTTTCACCATACACCCCTGGATCGTGTTTCGCTTGGTGCCAAAGCTCACGACTTTATTTTTCTTTTTCTTCTTTTCTTTTTCTTTTTTCTTTTTCTTTTCTTTTCTTTTTCCTTTCGAAGACTACATTATTCAAATGGGTAACACAAACCTATCCTAGGTTGCCAACATGCCATGTCGCTTATGCAAAGTGAAAGGAGGCAAATAAATTTGACAAAACTTATTAGTACGATCCGTGTGCCGTATGTGAATTAAATTAAGGGAGAAATGTTCGTTGAGTATGCTGAACTTCAACTGACCAAAAATTAAATCAAACATGGAATAAGGTAAAAGATTCACACTAGCTCCCAAATCTAACAGTGCTTTCTCCACACTAAAGCCTCCAATATTAACCGAGATTGTAGGACATCCTGGGTCTTTGTATTTCACCGGTTCGTATTCAATGATGGCACTCACTTCGCTTCGCCGTAAAGGGCCGCTTTATTCACATTAAGACCCTTTATCGTGCATAAGTCCTTTCAAGAATTTCAAGGTGAAGGACTTGCTTCGATCATTGGCGAGCAGGAATATTAACTTTCACCCGCCGCAGTCTCTAACATTTCCGATCGTTAACGGAACTTTTCTTTTCGAGAGCCAGGAAATGGAAGGGGTACATCGATCTTCTCTTCCCTATCGGGGTACCGCTCTTTTGCGGGATAATCAACCGTTGTCGATCCGACCGACTAGAAATGGATCCGCTGGGTTTCCAATTCTCTACCACTTCTAAGAGTCACAACTCGCTTTAACTTCGCCGATTCGACATTTGATCATTGGTCAAGCATATTTCATTCATTCTCTTTGATGTTGCTGTGACTGAAGGAGCCTTCCTTTTCTACATCCCGTACTGCGGATAGTTTTGAAATTTCGTAATGCATGTCATTCAAATTTACTATTAAGTGAACTTCATTGCTTCAATTTTCCAATTAGCTTGTACATTTAAGACTCCTTCGTTTCCCTATTAAATATGCCTACCACTTTACTCAGTTCGTGATCGCCCGTCACCGTGAGATGAAAGTGAAAAGGTCATATCATGGAACCAACCGCCGCTGCGGCTCCCGAGGCATATGCAAGGGGTTTAGATTTAAGTATAGTTTCGACAATTTCTCTAGTTAAAGTTATCGTGTTACCATACTAGGCATCTATGGATGGTTTATTTTGATTTGGCGGCATGAGCTCGTTTCTCGATGCTGCTCTCAAAGGTAATTATTCGCCTGAAAATCAAGCAAAGAAAATCGATGTAGATAACTCATTTATTGTTCAGATTTCATGCTGATTTTTCATTTCCGTATCATCCACCTTGAGTTAAAATGGTCACTTTCTTCATCTCTCGTATCTTCAGAAATGCATACTTGCCCCTTTTAAGGGTTCAATGGCCGTAATCTTTCAACTTCCCTAGACTAGGTTCATCCTAAGCTTTGAGGTTTCACCATAGCCCAAAAACTGATACTTTCCACCTGGGATGTTTACTCAAAAAGTTACCCCCACACATGGTTTCCAAAGAATTGCTTCATAGAGGAGACATAACACCATAGGAAATGGTTTACCAAAGATCCATGTATCAAACCCATGATGAGGGCATGTACTGATGGTTTCCATATAAATCTCTCCCAAAGATCGGGTAAAATCTCTCTCACCATCACGAAACAGAAGGTATAAATTCTTCCTTCAAATTGTTGACTTATGAGCACCAAGAACTCTTCAGAATTTACTGCGCCTGCCTCAATTTCTAACTGTTCAGCTCCTCAAGTGAGTTTAGCCAAATCTCGCCTCATTCTTCGTGGTCAATGGAAATGTTACCTTAAGCAAATCCATGTCCATCATACCTTCCTTAAAGGTAAGGCAAAACCTCCCCTCAAAATCCCTTTATATGTGTGTATGGATTTTCATTTTCCATACCATGATATGTGGGGAGTAGGGTACCAACAGGCCTCACCGCTACTTCTTCAAAGAGGTACGACGCAGAAGGGCACTAACTCTGAGTGGTGGATGCGGGTCCCCATCGACCATAAACATTGATTCATCGAGGGACTCACGATCACGTTTCGTGCAAAGGGATTCAGATCGTGGTGTACACCGACTTCACGTTTGTCAATTTGCATCGATTTTCCGCAGCTTACCTGGTTCCTCTGTCTCCAAGATCGCATAAACAATCAAGCACAAACTGAGAGACACAACAAAGAACACAAACCAACTTGCTAAAAGGTTAGGGTTAGCTAAAATAAAAACTGACTGTATAAAAACAGTCAAAGCAAGTGCCATCGCAAAGTGATGAAAACTTGCGCTACGCCATCGAGTGTAAAAAGGATTGTAAGGTCACCTTCACTTGTGATGTTGATCACAAGTACATCTCCAACTTATCATTCGTAGCCCGCACCATCCACTTTCAATCCGCGCCCATTTGATTCGTACACTAGGGCGAAAGTGGAATCAACAAAATTTGTTTCCTATATTCTCCCACGCCGTAGTCAAGCTACCGCAAAGATAGTGGTCTAGGGTCGAACACGGGATGGGTTTTCATCCTATGAATGATCAGATCGTTGTTGAAATGGTGAGGCTTTTAATTTGGATTTTTGGATTTGTTTCAAAAACAGAGTGAGTAGTTTGAAAACTGATTAACTAAAGAAAAATGAAAGTGGAGTGTGAAAAGGTAACTTTGAAGATTTAGGTCACTAACTTGATAACATAGGGCAAACAAGTGTCCTCGGGTTTTATCCTCGCATTATGACAAGCAACCTATAGTCCAAGCCATAACCGGATCTTTATTTAACTAGCAAACCTAACCCTAGAAACCACTCTATTCGAGTCAACACAAGTAACATGCATCTACAAATTCCTTTAGTTTGAAACCCTAACATTCAACATCATTTCAAAGGGGCTCGTAAAGGCCATCTAAAGAACCATAAGATATCCAGCAATAAGTATGCACCGTATCCTAAAGCATGGTGGCATCACAAATTAATGACATTAAATGATATTCAACCCTAGTTTGAGAAGATGGAGCCATAAATAAGACTGTGAGCATTTAACACATGAGGACAACTCCGCAATCGCCCCACAACCAAGCTACCACCTTCCTTCAAAGAAAAGGGCTTAGGCTGGGCACATCTCAGCCTGTCATCCCCAAGAGTGTGTCTGCAGCCCAGAAAATAAGGAAAGAGGGGAGAAGAGAGAAAACCAAACCCTAACTAAAGTCAAGATATTTACATAAAATGAAAATCAGGCTAAAGATTTTCAGTCAAGATTGCCTCCTCCCCAATTTCTCCTCTTGTTACAAAACTACGTTTATATAGGGCCAATCTAATATGTGAAACTACAATAAAGCCTAACATTTCGCTAAAATAAGGGACAAGGATGTAATACACCAAAATGAAGTCGGTTTGCATTAATTACACAAAGATGACAAGGCATAATTTCACATCATTCTCACGACAGAACAAAATTCCTCGCTAGATAGCTTAAAATTTCGTCAGTAATAAATCAAGATTGCAGAGATAGCGGAATCATATTTTCTAGATACGAAAATTTCGCTAGGTAGCAAATTGCACAGAGATAATGTAACCCGTAGAATTTCACAGTTAATCGGCAATTTATTAGTTAGCCAAATTTCGGGCTAGCTTAGCGAAATTTTTAAGAGATAGCGAAAGTGTGTAATTCGCTAGAACAAAGTGAATAGCGAAAATTCAAGCCTAGCTTAAATTTTCACTAGCTAGATTAAGTAAATTTTCTCAGATTTAAATTTCGCTATGATTATACCGCAATCCCAACTAAATTTTCGCAATCTTGCGAAATTCCCGGGTTTGCTCATTTTTCACGACGTATACCGTATCCTCTATCGTATCATTTCTTCTCACTATGCCTTCATTCCTTCATTGATTTTGAGATGCTCATATCGATAATGAGTTCGATCTCTACGGTTCAAAGACAGATCTCGATATCATCCTCAAAGTATGCAAAACCTCGTGAACAACCAAAATATCCTCTAAACAGATAAGTGATACTAAGAAGACTCCGAACACTTCACTGCATTACGACATGATTAGTGCGCAAAAAGCACTCAAAACCTATATAAAATAGGGCTCAAAATAGCACTTTTTGGGGACTAATCAATAGTGCATGCCTAGACACGATGCCTCGAATCTTGTGCCATGACATGCCTACAGGACAAGGTGCCTTCACCCAGTGCATGCTCAGACACGTGACTGCCTAGTGCATGCCCAGACGGTGCCCCACCTAGTACCATGCCTAGACACCTAAGGCCTCAAAATTTCAAGACCATGACAAGCCCAGACAAGGTCCCCTGGCCTAGTGCTTCTCCCTGCACACCTGTTCGGCCCACAGCCACGACACCCAGACAAGACGCCCGCCTGCGTACGATCCATACACCAGGTGATCCGAATCAACAATACTGTTTCTCCTATGTTCCTCCCATCGTCGTAGCTGCTACTGCAAAGATAAATGGCTCAGTGGTCTAACACGGAATGGGTTTTCATCCCACTTAATGATTCAGATCAATGTTTGAAAACAGAGACTTTTTTGTTTGGATTTTTGGATCTAAAAACAGCTGGAGGTTGGGATTGTTCACTGTTAACCGTTGCGGCTTAAAATGAAGTGTGAAATGGTAGCTCAAGGCTTTGGGTCACTTTGATAACACGGGGTATTGATGTTGTCCTCGTTATTTCTCAAAGATTGGCAAATGACATATAGTCAAAGCCAAACCATCTCAGGTTTAGCTATGAAACCTAACCCTAAAACACTCATTTGTTGTCCAAGGTCATATTTCAAAGTCCCACTATTAGAAACCCCTAGACGTATCATTCCCATTTATTCACTGATGATTCGAAAGGATATCTCACTATTAGAATGACACTAGGGCACAGGCGTAACGAACAAGGAAGCATTGATGTACGAACCCATTTAAATATACTGATAATGATCAGATTCAAAGCATGAGGACAACCCACAAGAATGAAACCAAGTTACAACCCTCCTCTTCAAGGCTATAGATTAAGCTACATCCCTGAGTCATCCTCGCGGGGGTGTTTCGCAAACGAGAAAATGAGAAAGAGGCAGAAGAGAGCAAAATAAACCTAAAATGAAAAGTCAAGGAACCTGTATTAAATAAATATTACTTAGCTACAGTTTGCAGGGCTTATATAGCCAACCCCATGGTGTGAAATGACAGAATTGCCTAAAATGTGAGATTTCATAAGGGACAAAATGGTAATTTATCAAAATGTGGTCGCTTGAATCAAAATACCAAAAAACACAGATCGAGCAATTTCGCTTATGCAAAGAAATTCGAAGATAGTTTAAAATTCCTCGCAAGATATTTAAATTTTCGCTTATAATTATAATGTAATCATAAATTTTCGCAATCATAATGGCAATCCCCTGGTTTGTCTCTCTCGCTTCTGCTTGATACTCATCACTTCCTACACTTTATTCATCACTTTGCTTCAATTTTTAACCCATCTTGACATTTCATCTCCTCGCCTTGTGAAATTATCAGATTCTCATTCAACACCACAAGAAGCCAAGTTTGGCCGGGGTTCCCAAGATCTCGCAGAAACTATCCAAAACAATCTCGAAACAATCGTAAGCACTATGGACTTGCACATGACAATCAAGCGATCTATATGATTGCGCAAAGCACCTCAAAACCTACCTTAAATGGTGGTTCAAAATAGCACTCTGGGCACTAATCACACTCTAACCGACACGTTGCTAGTCCCTTGAAGAATGCTAAATAATAAGGGTATGCATGCCGTGCTTTTACAAAAGTGTATAATCAAAAACGCATGTACGTATCGCCTCACTTTTAAATGAACAATTTACACCCTGTCAAAGAACCGGCGAAAGAACAAAAACTATACAACAAGTTTTAGTGGCAACATCAATTTAAATGGTCAACTCGAACTTCCACCAAAACCTAATTGTTCCTAAGTTAATCACTGAGCCAATAACTGCAAGCTATTCTCCCCCCAACCCAGCACGCTATACCTTAAACCGTTGAACAACCTAAATAGGGCTCGATACACTCTTATTTCTTTATTCGCTATATCAGAAGTAATGCTAAAAACTCTCGACTTCACCAAAAACCGTAACGGGGTCCACCGAAGGACTCCCAACCACCAAGGCTGTGCATCAATCCGTAAGGATCGAATCGATCACAAACTCTACAAGCCACACCTTCGACCCGAATGACTTCGAGAATTAAGCACCTACAACACAAATAATTACCCATCCACCCGTGTAGCGAACACTAAGCTTCCATGACTCCCAACCAATTAAGGTTTAGGGCACCATGTTTTAAAGGCTTTCGCCATATACCCCTCGGACCGCGTTCGGGTTTCAAGGCACGCTGTCACGCTTTTCTTATTCTTTTTCTTCTTTCTTTTTCTTTTGCTTTTCTTCCTTTTCATTCGAAGACTACATTGGTCTTCAAACATGGTAACACAAACCTATTATGGTCACACTGTGTCTAAGGCCGCATTTCAAGAAGCGGAAAGAGGTATATAGCTTCTCAACCTATTGGTACAATCCGTGCGCATGTGAATTAGCTAAATGGGGATTGTCTGTCATTATGCTGAAACTCAACGTTGACCAAAAATTAAATCATGCATGGAATTGTTCTATCATTAAGGTAACATACAGGGTTTCAAATTTTCAATTAAAGGTAAGAGTAGATACACAAAATGAAGACACAAAAAGTTATTAAAAAGTTAAAGAAAAACGAATTTGGCCACTGCAGGATTTGTATAACCAGTAAAACTAAATTCCAAAAATATGAAAATTACTCCTAACCGGTTTAGCATGGGAATGCAAAAACTAAAGGATGGGACTGTACCTCCTCTAACATGGTGGCCGAAAGTGTATTCCATTTGTCAAGGCATCGCAGCTTATCAACAAAAGAAATCAAATGCCAAACTCGATTGTCGCCAAAATTTAAAAAAAAAAAAAGAAATTTAATCAAACTAAACAATGAGATCACATTGATCAAGCAGCAGCCACCCTTATCGTGTGTGGATCCGGTGGGATTCAAAGGGAGGGTCCGTATATAATCTCCTCCCCGACGGTCATTGCAGATAACATGTGGCTTCACCCTCCGTCTTAGCTGATTCTATATAACCCCTCGTTATATCATTTGGATTGAGTAGGTCCACCAATCACTCGGGTATGCTCGCGAACAATGATCAATCTGGCCCATCGCGACTTGAGCTTGCTCAGAATAGATGGAGTTTGGTCATACAGAGGACTTGGTTCCCTCGCTGAGCTCTTCCCAAATATCATTTGATCGCGCCATTTTTTTATCTTTCCTTGCAATTTTCAATTCAAGTAGGCATCATTTCGTATTTCTTCCAACTCATTGAGACTCCAGAATCTCTCGATCCTAATCACTTAGATCCATGTTCGCCATCAGCTTCCACCATGCCTTATATCTCGACCTCCACTGAAGGTGACATGCTTTACCATGTAATTAACCGATAAGTGGGACATTCCAAGGATTGTTCTAAAGCTGCCTGTAGCCCACAATGAATCAAGCAAAATGATGGACCACTTTTTTCTGCTAGTTATTTACCACCTTCATTAGAATGGTCTTAATCTCTCTGTTAGCAAGTTCTACTTTGACCACTTGTTCGAGGATGGTAAGGCGGCCACCTGCAGCCTCACACCATATTTAAATTTCATGAGGTTTTCAAAAGGTTT